>VXAZ01000803.1:534056-576171 GCA_013399875.1 Gymnorhina tibicen
TCCCCGCTCGCGGGCTGGCCGGCCCGCCGGGCCCGCCCCGCCCTCCGCCATGGCGGCCGAGAGCGGCAGGCAGTTCTGGAAGCGGAGCGCCAAGCTGCCGGGCAGGTGAGCCCCGGGGAAGGGGTGCGAGGGCCGCGCCCCCCGCGCTCCGGCTGGGGGCTGGAGCCGTCGCTCTGCCGGGGGAAGGCGCTGTCACCCACCCTGGCGCTGGGGTGAGGGTGCCCCTGCAAGGCTCGGGGGATACCGGGCGGGTCTGTCCCGGCTGAGGAGCCGGCTGGGGGCCCCGGGGTTGGTTCCTCCCTGAAATAGGGGGGATGCCAGGGCCACCCCGGGCTATGGGACGGGAATTTTGCTGGTGGAAGGCTTAATGTATAAGGGTCCAAGGGTAGGGTCAGAGCTGCTCCCTCATCTGTAGGACACGGCAGGCTGTGTGGGGGCTGCGGGGATCCCGTGTGTGCCCCCCATGGGCAGCAGGATGGAGGGATCAGGGTGCCTTAGAGGCCCCTTTGGAGTAGGCTCAGAGCCAGGGCTGTACCATCTTCCTTTCCGCAGATACTGAAGAAAACTCATCCTTTCCCGAAGTCCTTAGAGGTGTCGCCTTGGGTGGCGGCAGCTCTGTCCCGAAGGGGTGGCCCTGATAACGCGTGGAACCCCCCCATTATCCTCTCCTCGAGGGACGTCGCTCCTGGCCCCCCTCTGCTCAAGAGGAAGGACTGCGAGGCTCTGTTTGTACCTCCCCTGCCTCAGTTCCTCTGGCTGTGCTGTCCCGGTTCCTGTCAGGGCACCTTCACTTGCTCAGGGATGGGAGAAACGAGTGAAATGTGTGATTGACATGGTATTTAGGAAGAAGAGGCTGGTATTGATGAAGGAGAGGCTCCCTACAATGCCTTGGGAGCAAGGCTGACGTGGAAAGAGGGCATCCACCTCTCTGGGGAGGCTTTCTCATGTGCTTTTCCTGCCTGGTGCTCCTCACTTTTGCTCCCATTTGCCTTATCTGAACCCTGCCCTTTGTCTCCTGGGGTACGGGTGCAGTCTGAAATGCTTCGTTGGCTTTAAATCCTGCTGGGCCAGTTAAATTTCTCTTTCTAATGTGCTTTCACTCATCTGCTTGTCACTGTGCAACTCCTTCAGGTTGGCTGGACAATCCATGTCTGTGGTAAGCAAAGGGAGAGCAAGGAGCTCTCTGTTCCTCCTCTGCTGCTCCTGTGGGAGGAGAATCCCGTGCTTTCCCTGGGTTATTTCCCGACTGCTCCTGTCTCTTACCCGAAGGTCTCAGCCATGCTCTCAGCTGGTGGTCTTGGACACCACCTCTCTTCTGGACACCACCTCTCTTCTGCATTTGGTGACTTTTGAGCTTTGCCTTGGAAAGCTCAAACCAGGTGAACCGGTCTGGCCAGCAGCCGGTACTCTGCATTGTGAAGTTTTTGGCAGTGTTCTCTCCTGCTCCCAGCTGCCTGCTTGGCAGATATCCTGGATCCAGGAGCCTTGTTACCTCCTGTGTGCTGGTGGTTTCCAGGGACAGTCACCAACAGGTCTTCAGCAACCTGACTCAGAAGGTGGAGGTGGGATGTGCTGCATCCATGGTCGCTAGACATGAACCTCCCTTTCTTCTTTTTTGTCTGAGCTTTGAGAGACCCTCCTGTACAGATTCTTGGCTCTCTCCTTTCTTTCCCCTGACAATCTGGCAGAAGGAGGCTTTGTAGGGACTTGGATACTGTGTTAGCTTCCTTTTCCATGACACTTAGTGTGCTTGGTCACTTAGTTGTATTAGCTTTTATTCGCTAATAAAGTTTATTAGCTTTTGGTCCCTGTAGATTTAGAGTGGGTTTTAGGTGTAGGTTTAGAACTGGTAAATGCTGCCTTGTGGTTTTTGCACTGGGAATTTTCTGCCCGGTAATTTCCTAGGGATGTGTTGGCAGAGTGCTCTGGTGTGTTGTCCTCTGTGATGTGTTGTTTATTCCCTGCTCTTCAGAGAGATGGGCAGCCAGGGTCTGGTGGGGTTATTTAAATGCTGTTTTAAAAGGGGAGAAACAGCCAGCTGGAGTAAATACATTCTGTGTCCAGAGGGGCAGTGACGTTTCATGGCTACGCTCTGCTGCAGTGTCAATAACCCGCACCCTGGGATGATCCTGTGAGGTGTCACACAGGGAGCACAGCCGTTGTACCTCTCACCATTGGTCACCCCTTGTGCCTTACACTGAACATCCAGGTAACAGGAAATGCCTGTCCCAAAGAGTTTAAACTGGGACAGAACAGGGGACTCGTCCAGTCAGGCTGGGAGCACAGCTTAGATCAGCTTGAGATTCTTTGTTTGGGAATGTCTGGGTTGTAGGACTTTAAAAAGAGCTGTGTGCAGGTGAGACCCTCTGCCATTGTACCAAACATTGATTCAGAGCCCCAGGGAAGGGTTTCCTCCCCCGGCGCTGGCTGCCACATCCCCTCCTCTCCCTAACACACATCCTTCATTGCTCTTGTCAAGTCCAGGCCTTCACAGGTGAATCAAAGCAGTTCCCCCCTGGCAGCCTGTGGGTCCCTGGCAGAGAGGAGCAGCCTTGTGCTGGGTATCATGGGACAGTGGGAGTTTGGTACTGGGTATGGGAGAGGCTCTGCTGGCTCCTGTCCTACAGGGAGCTGCCACAAGTCATTAGGAAGCAATGCTGATCTGGAGGGCTTGTTTTTCTTACTCCTCATCATCTCTTTGCTATGTCCACCCATGGAGGCACCTCTGCTTAATTGCTGTCCTGACTTCCAGGTACTCATTAGTCATCACACGCTGTCCTAGGCTTAATCCTCGATGGATAAACACAGTGAGCACTTCCAGCCACGAGGGACAACCACTGCAGTGGTGAGCCCACCCCTTGTTGGGCTGCTCCACCAGCATCTCTCTGTCCTGTGGTTGTTTCCAGCCTCTGCCCTGGCTCTCTGCATCTCTTCCCTGCCAGCTGGATCTGTTGCTTCTGCATCCTCAGCTTGTTCCCAGCGTGCTTTCCAGCTGCACCAGGCTGCCATCCCTCTCCTCCATGGCTGGGCTCTGCTGGTTTTACTGCCAGGCACCATCTGCAGCTCCTAGAAACCAGGCCAGCTCTATTGACCCAAGAGAAGCTTGTTCCTTGTGTGCCAGCTCTGAATGCGCCTTTGTCTCTGCCATGGCATTGCAGGACTTGATGTCCAGAGGTTGTTTTCCAGGGAGGGGTGGCTGTGAATAGTTCCTCAAATGCAGGTGATAATCAGGATCCCTGTCTCACCTCCAGAGTCCGCAAAACCAGCGATGAGCATGTTTTCAGTAGCTCCTCTCTGAGGTGATGCTCCCCATGTAGGACCTGGAGCCCTCAGGCTCCTTGTCCCAAGGAACCAAAAGAACTGAGATGTGGTGACTCATTTCAGGCCACATAGGAAGTAGTTGATTAAAGCGGGGTTTGGACCTGAGTCAAACCACGTACTGTACCAGACATTCCTTCTCCGTGGCACTGGCTGTGATCCTGGAGCCAGCACGGAGTTCAGACCCTAAAGTACATCTATGGAGGAGCCCCGGTGTCACTGCCTAGAGTCCTTCCCTGTCCCACAGGGCCTGCAAGGGTGAGTTCCCAAAACTGGAAGGCCCCTTGTTGGAAAAGAGAATGAACGTCAGTGTATGCAGCAGGTAGGCTGAGACATGTGGTTGCTTGGAGTGAGCTGGTGGTGCAGAAAAGAGCAGATCTCAAATCCCAGCTCAGGCTGGACAGGGCCTAAGAGTTTAAACAAGGTTTCTCTTTGCTGCTGTAAAGAACAAATCTTCATCTGAATGTGGCAGTTTGGATCTGAGGCTTGTAAGTTAGAAGGTTTTTGAAGCTGCTTTTGGTCTTTCATTCAGCTCTCAGTAGCAGGCAAGAAGTGTGACCCCAGTTTAGGCTGAGATTATTTGTAGGACCTCTTTTTACAGCACCTTGCGTTTTTTCTTTTCCCCTTCCTGCAGCATTCAACCTGTGTATGGAGCACAGCATCCTCCACTGGATTCCCGGCTCACCAAAAAGTAAGTGTTTGTCTCCTGGAGATGCAGGCTACAAGGCCTGGCGGTTTGGGGCTCAGTTCTGCAGTAGATGGAGGTCTCCAGCATCCCTGGCACAGTGATACTGCAACAGAGAAGGACAGCAGTGGGGTGTGGTGCTGCCTTGAGCTCTACGAAAGCTTGCAGGGAGAGCTTATCTGCTGGTGCCCTTTATGGCCAGAAATCCATACAGTAACACCCACATCAAAGGAAACAGACTGTTTTTTCAGCAGTGGTGTCTGATCCTTCAGCTCCTCTTTGGAGCTGGAGGAATTAAGGGAAAGGGAGATAAAGCTGCCCAGCAGCTGCAAGGCTGGAGAACTGCAGCAGCCTTCTTGGCAGGAAAAGGCAGAATTCCGGACCTGAACTGCCTCCTTGTCCCCGTCCCGTGCTGTGCAGCAGTGCGAGTTCCCTGCTTCAGGTGGTGGACTTTGGCTCCTGTAGCTTAAGAGTAAATTCCTTCTGTGCCTGAGGAAAGACCCAGGCTGCTCTGGCTGCTGGGAACAACTGCAGGGGAGTGTCTGTGGAAGGAGACCTGCTCTGTCTGACCTCTGACATGCCTCTCTCCAGGTTCCAAGACCTTTTTTGGGGTGTTAATCTACCCATTTTGTGTAGGGTGGGGGAAGGCAGAGCTGGAGGAATTGTACCTGTCTCCCCTTTGCCCTTCCGAGCCAGGAAGGCTGGCACCTCTCCAGCTGTGTGCTGCCACTGTGGCCTCTGTGACTGCTGTCACAGCAGCCTGTGACAGCCACTCCTGGCAGTGGGCAGCCCAGAGAGACTTAACCTATTCCTTAGGTCTGGGAGGAGGAACAGGGAAACTGGAAAAAGGGATTGGCTGATTGGAGTGAGGGCGTGGGGAAAGAAAATGAACTCATCCAACAGCACGTCTCTGATCTTGTTCCTCTCTGGCTCGCAGCTTCATCAAGGACCGCTCCAAGGCCAGTGGGCTGCCCACGAAAAGCAAGAAGGCCTCCAGCTTCCACGAGTTTGCCCGCAGTACCAGCGATGCCTGGGACATCGGGGATGATGAAGATGAGGACTTCTCCTCCTCCTCCTCGTCCTCTTTGCAAACTCTGAACTCTAAAGTGGCCAAGGCCACGGCAGTGCAGGTTTTGGAGAACCACAGCAAGCTGCGGGTGAAGCCTGAGCGGTGCCAGCCTGCCCTCGGTGACCTGCCCACCAACTGCAAGGTCATCAAGTCCAGCAGTGAGGCCCAGCTCTCCAGGACCTCTGGTAAGAGCCATCTTCAGGAGCAGCCTCCTGCTTCGCTGCTCTCCTGCTTGGCCACTGAACTCAACTGCTTGTTGCTACTCATAATGTGGGCAAGAGGCTGTGACACAGCCCATAAGCACAACAGAGGCTTTTTCTTCCTTTTAGTATCCTGTACTCCAAGGAGCCATTTTCAGAGGCCTGGCTCTAATGCTTGTGTCCTCAGCTGCTTAGTATCCTGCATACAGGCATGTCTGTCTGTCCCAGAGTATTCCATGGTCTGGGTGCTAAGTCAGTTTTGAGATCTGTTAAGTTCTTGCTGGGACTTGCTCACTGTCTGGTGTGCTGCTCTTAGCAAAGGTCTAGGTGAGGTCTTGTTGACACAGCTTGGGCAGAGAACTGGGCAGCAGCAGCTCCTGCTCACTCTGCCTTGTCTGCCTGTGCAGTGAGAGTATCCCAGGAGGTGGCACTGGCAGCCCACCAGCTCCTCTCGCTGCACTAGCAATTAGCTTGATTGGTGTTTGGATCACTGGAGAGCAGAGGGATCTGAAGGTCAGTTCTGCCTTGTCTGCTGCGTCCTACCCATGGCTTCTGACATGCAGAGGGAAGTCTGATCCACTTGCAGCCAGGTGTCTGGATGCAGGAGGAAGAAGGAGAGGCAGAAATGGAGGGAAGTGATAGAAGAGCCACAACAGATGCCTGTGAACTGCTGATCCATTGGAGTGGGCCAGTGATGCTGTTGAGTGGTGCTGAGGAACAGAAGGGTGAAATCTGCAGTGTCTGACAGTGGCTGGAAGAGCGAGGTGGGGTTGGAGAGGTGGAACCTCCTTCCCCAGCTCAGTGCAGCATCTGGTCCTTGCAGAGGAGGCCTGTGTGCGGAGCCCCCTGCAGAAGCAGCAGTCCCTTCCCCTCCGGCCTGTCATTCCACTTGTGGCTCGAATCTCTGACCAAAACGCCTCCGGGGCTCCCCCCATGACCGTGAGGGAGAAAACGCGCCTGGAGAAGTTCCGGCAGCTCCTTTCCAGCCACAACACCGACCTGGGTGAGTGGGGCAGAACGAGGGTGCCTCTGGGTGGGTGGGGGAAGGCAGAGGGGACCTGCTGCCGGCATCAGGTCTGCTTCAGGGTGGAAAAAATCACTGCCTGCAGTTGTACCAGGTGGGACATTTGCAGGAATCGCTCTGTTGGCAGATGGTGATGTCCTCCAACCGCTCCCTGTCTGTCCCTAATCATTCTCCATCTTGCACGTGGTGGTTGGGATCACTGGGGGCTGTTGGGCTCTGCATGAGAACTGAAGTCCTGGCACACTGGTGACCCTGCAGCTCCCAGTTCTGTGCCCAAGCTGGGCTGAAATCATCTCTCCTCTCCTTGCAGCAGACCCACATCTCCAGTCATTGCTAGTGTGGGAGCCTTCCTGGAGGCTCATTGTCTCCAGAGCCTGCAGGAGCAGACTGGGCTTTCCTCTCCTTCTAGGTGTAGTGGTGCCTGGACGTGCCTAGGATCTAATCCATTGCCACCACTGTCCGTTTGCAGATGAGCTGAGAAAATGCAGCTGGCCTGGTGTGCCCAGAGAGGTCCGGCCTGTGACGTGGAGACTGCTCTCAGTAAGTACTGGGAGCTGTGACACCGGAGTCTGGGGGGACTGTGCCACGTCAGGGACATGTGCTCCCTGTGTCCCATAGCCAGCTTTGCTTGTGCGTTCCCAGTGCCCAGCTTCCAGGTGAGCTGTAGGGTTTTTTGGTCAGGGAGTGTCATTGCTGTGTCCTCTCCGAGCTGTGGGAGACTGGGTGGTTCATTCTCTTTTGGGAAACTGAATCTGATGAAGTTGGGTTTCTCCAAGATCAGGAGCTGGGAAGGCCAAATTCCATGAAAGCTCTTTCTCGAGCTCCTGAGTTGTGTGCCTGGTGTTTCTGGGTGCACAGCTGGCAGGGTTTCAAGGGCTGGTGAGGAAAGAGGGTCTGCCCTGAGCTGAGTTTTCCCAATTCAGGGCTATCTCCCCGCCAACTCGGAGCGCCGGAAGCTGACCCTGCAGCGGAAAAGGGAGGAGTACTTCGGCTTCATCCAGCAGTACTACGACTCCCGGAATGAGGAGCACCACCAGGACACCTACAGACAGGTGGGAACCCTCCTCTGCCTTCCTGCTTTGGGTATATCCCTTTCCTCTCTCTTGCCTCTGCCTGTCCCCGTGAGTAGGGTCATGCCAGGACTTGCTCTAACTGTAGCTAGGAGGAGTTTTCTCTTTGGGGAAAAGGCACCATGGTTCTGTCCTTGTTAGTTTAAGCTTTTCCTAAATGGATCTAACACTAAATTTCAGCTCTGAACTACCTGCCTGCACGTGAGCAGAGCAGGCTGCAGATAACTGTAGATGATTTTGTCAGTACAGCTGTCATCTGTAGCCCTCACTGTGCTTGGCAGCTCTTGCCTGGGGGAACACTGATGGTGGATTGTTATTGTGCCCCTGGAAAGCACAGCTGGTGTGTGTAACCCACCTTCTTTTCCAGATCCACATTGACATTCCAAGGACCAACCCACTCATTCCCCTCTTCCAGCAGCCACTCGTCCAGGAGGTAAGGGGGAGTGAAGCTCCTGCCCTACATTTGCCATGGGATGTGTGTGTGGAGTGAGGCCAGCGCTGCTCCTAGTGAGTTAACTTTGTGGGGAAACTTCCCTGCCTGACAGCTCCTGATGCAAATACCTCCTGGAACTGTCTGGTCTTGTCCCATGTTTCTGGAAGACATCAAGCTTGAAGCTTGGGGGTTATGAGATGATCTCTTCTTTGGCAAGATGGAGCCAAGAGCTGGTAAAAAACCTGAGGCTTTTGTTTTGAGACAAATTGAAGGTGGTTGAACCAGAACACAGGATGGTTCTGTTTCGCTTCAAAACCTCTTTTATGGGAGCTACTGGGCAGGGATGGGTTTGAGAGGTGGCCAGGAGGTGTGGGCACCTGTCCTCTCTGGAAACAAGCCCAGTGTGTGCATGTGGTGTGTCAGAGCATGGTGTCCAGGGAGTGGGGGCAGTCTGGAAATGTGGGTTGTTGTGAGGGAGGCGGCTCTGTTGGGAACTGTCCTGATCTGTGGTGTTTTTCTGGAAGTACTGTGCTGATACCTCATCTTTCCACCTGATGTTCAGCCAAGGAGGCTGCTCTGCCAAGAGGCAGCCCTGTCCTGTGGATATTAAGCTGTCTGGGTCTTGAAAAGCTGAGTCTGCATTTCTTCAGGCAGAGGTTTTGCTGAGGAGCCTGGACTGTCTTGTCTGGAGACTGTGCTGGCCTGTGTGTGCGATCTGTGGATCACACAGGAGTCTCTCCTAGGACTTTTATGCTTCTAACATGACCTTACTGCTACAGAAAAGCCTGTCAGTGCATGGTCTGCACTCCCTGAGCTTAGCAGTTACGCTTTTCTGCCTTCCCTTTGTGCATGGCTAATGCAGGTACCTGCTTTCCCTCGTTCTTCCCTAGATTTTTGAGAGAATCCTGTTTATCTGGGCCATTCGCCACCCAGCCAGCGGCTATGTGCAGGGCATCAATGACCTGGTCACCCCGTTCTTTGTCGTGTTCCTCTCTGAGCACGTGGGTAAGTGACACTTGCTGCTCCAAGCGCTCCTGACCATGGGGCTTGAAGTGGTGTGAAATGCTGGCACGAGGAAAACTGGCTTTGCTGGAGAAGGGGATGATGTGCTCCTCCTTCAGAGCGCCTGGGCCAGGCTGGAGTTGTTTTGACCTCTTGCTGTATCTGTGCTCCCTGGTTGAATTGACTTCAGTTTCGTAATCTTGCTGAGCCCCGCAGAAGGTTAAGTGCTGAGGGTGGGTTTGCATTTCAATGCACTTAACAACCTCTCAGCTTGGAGGGGAATAGGATCTTTTAGGCACTGAGGGAGTTCAGGCAAAGCCCTGATGTACAGAGTTGGAGGAGGGTCTTGCTCTCAAATCTTGGATTTGGGAGACAGTTCTGCTTTAGGAGGAATGAGTGAAGTATAAAGAGACCCTGCCAAGAATGTGAAATAAACTATTTAAATACAGGTCCCCTCCCTTGCTGCTAGTACAAGTGTGTTTCTCAAACTGAGTTTCAGAAAGCAAACTGACTTCTCCCTGCTGCTTCTGGATTTCTTGTCAGCTGCTTGCTTTTACCTGGAGATCAAGTCCTTTCCACCCATCGTGCTTTTATTCTTTCTCTGGCTCTACCTGTGTTTTGGAGTTGACATTAATGCTGGGATGTCATAATCCCCGTGTTTAAAGGCTCTTAGTTTTCACTGTAAATAGAAGGAAAAATGAATTTATAAGACTGTATTAGTGACAGAAATCCTGCTGAATAAATATTTTTTAAGATCTGATCCAGAAGTTGAAGTGAGTGAAAGCCTTCCACTATCAAGCTAAGGTTTTGTAAACTAGTGCTGATCTGCCTCTGCTGAGGGCCTTGTGAAGAGCTGAGCCACCTCGCTTGCCACTGAGACAGCCAGTGTGCTCAGGGTTGATCCCTGGGAAGTGCTGGTGCTCCTCACAGCCTGAAGGAGAAGGCACCAAATGTGGCTCTGATGGCAGCTGGAGTGAATTCCCTTCTGTGGGAAGAGCAGATCAGATCTGAGCAGGTTCCCTTGGAGAGGCTTCTCCTATGGCCTGAGCAGCATCCATGGCATTCAGTCCTGGCAGAGGCCACTTGCTCAGGATTGATTGGTTGGGTTAGAAATAGAGCCGTGCACAGTGAGTGACCCAGGCAAGAAGGGAGCTGGTCTGAAGCATCAGAGCTGCCTGGGGGTACCTGGTGTGACTCCTGTACCCTGGTGGGTGTCAGGGCTTAGCTCTCCCTGCATGTGGCAGCAGAGTTCATGCTGCACTGGCCCTGTTAAGCTCTGTGCTGGGTTCGTGCTTCTCACCATCTTCCAGGGCTGTTTTCACCCCCAGCTGAAGCTTCTCAGCATCTTCCAGGGCTGTTTTCACTCCTGATTAAAGCTTCCTCTCTGGATGTGGCCTTCCTGTTTCCAGCTCTCTCTGAAACTTCAGTTGGAGGGAAAAATTCCCCTGCAGGACCAGTTGAGCTGAATTTGGCCAAGCAACAACAACTCTTGTGTCTCCAGAGCATGGGATTCAAAGCAAGCTTTTAGGTCACAAGCTGTCCTGGTGGCTACCTGCTCCCTGGTCTGTATAGCAGTCAGAGTTAAAAGACAAATCAACAATGGCCTTTAATGTCCGTGGGAAAGAGCTGGCAGTGGTCAGTCCCTCGTAACCCCTCTGCAACAGGATTTAAGTAATTGGTTTGGAGCCTCCTCTCTACAGCTGCCTTTGCAGAGAGGCCCCTGAGGAGCTGGGCAGAGCAGGGCTGAGGGCTCTCCATGTTGGATCATTAATTCTCAGGATCCCTGGAGCCTGGATCAGCTCAGTCTGTGCTGCACCCAAGTCCTTGCAGCAGGAGAGGCCTTGCAGAGTTTGGTAATCCTTGTGCAGCGCCCACCAAGGGACAGCTCACTTTTCCGTGGGAAGTCTCTTGCTCAAAAGAAATTCTCCCTGTATTTTTCAAGCTGTATCTTCCCTTGGGAAAGGGAACAGCCTGTATGGGCTCAGGCAGCCCCTGCCCACAGAGGCACAGAGGGCTCACACACCTGTGTGTCACCTGTGGGTATTCCCATGCACACAGGTGGGTGTACAACTGGCCTGGAAAATTTTCCCTTACGTTTTCTGGAAAGCTTGCTCTGGGAAGTTGGCACCAGCACTGGCTCGATCCTCAAATCTCTTGGGTTTGCTGCCCCTGCTCTCCTTTCAGAGCAGGTGTTTTGTTGACCACGAGATCCTCGAAGGAACCCACTGTGCTGCCAGCTGGCTCCTCTGCTCGGCTGCCCACCATGTCCCCTGGGATGTTTGCATCAGAGCTTCTGAAGGGCTGTCCCCCCCAGCAGGGACCACTGCGGCTCTCTGGGGACCGTGGGGTGCCTGTGTGACAGAGCTGACGGCCAGAGGTGGGAGATCACAAGCTGGTGGTGTTGCTTAGCTGTAAAACACAAGGCCAGGATGACACCCTGGTCTTCTACTGTTCAATCCAGGGGCTTCTCATGAAGCAGTCTCACAGGCTGGTCCCCACTGCCAAGTCCATTGTAGGCTTGTGATCCATCATCCTGTGACTTGGGCAGGTATTGCATTTGCAGACAACAAATCATGTTTTCTACAGATCAGTTAAAATCTCTCCTTGGAGCTCAGCAGCTGATTCATCTGTCTGGTTAATAATGTCTCCACTGTATGTGTTACCAGCTGAAACATCCTTCACTGGGCTTGTCTGGCATCCCCTGCAAGGGCTGGAAAAGGGGAATGGGGAAAAGGAGGGTGGTTTGGGCAGGGAATGGTTTGTAGCTTATCAGTCCCTTCCAGGGAACAGTTTGGCAGCTTCCTTTGTTTGAAGTTGACACAAACAATGGAACAGTCAGCAGTTACCCAACAAACTCCAGGCCTTGTGTGCAGAGGCATTAAATACAACTGGCTCAGGCAGTGGTGAGAGCAGTTTGGCCACACTGCGGTGCCTTTGACTTGAAGCCTTTCCATCATCACCATGGAAGGTGCAGGAAGGATGTGTGCCTCTCCAGGTCCTGGAAGAGGGGAACTGAGGGGAAAACATTCACAGGAAGCTGTTTCTCCTGGCTGCCCTGGCTGCTTTGGGGCCTGGATGACCCCATTATTAACCTGCATCTCCCGAGCCTGCCTGAAGGCATCCCACTGACACAGTTTGCCTCTTCTTTCTGAGCAATGCCTTGAATCCAGTGTGTGTGTGTGTGCCCCAGAGGAGGAGCAGAGGTGGGAGCAGTGTTGGAGTCACTGGCTCTGTCCTGCCCTTCCTCCTTCAGGCAGGACCTGTTGGTGTTGGTTTTCACCAGTCTGTGGCAGTGCCCTGCAGTGTATCTGAGCCAAGAGGGTGGCCTGGCTCCAGCCCCGAGCCCCATCTTCCCCTTCTCTTGCTTTTTTCTGAGAATTTCTGAGCCTCTGAATTTGGAAATGGGCCAGCTTAGCCCTGTTATTTGTTGATCTGATTCAGTGGCATGACAGCAGCGTGGTGGGTGCTCTCTTCCCAAGGAGCAAAGGGAGGGAACTGCTGGGTCAGTCAAGCCAAGAGGGCCAGACCTGTGTCTCCTGACTGTCTCCCCACCTGGGTCCCACTGCCTTCCCATGCCTGTTTCCCTCTCCAGCCACCAGGTTAAGGTGAGCCTGGCTTGGAGCAGGTGATTCTGCTCCAAACTCAGCCAGCACCAGTCATTCCCTCCTCGAGGCATCTTCTCCCTTACACTGCCTGGGGGTTCACAAGCCTGTCTAAAAGCAAGGAGCCTTTTTTACTCTGTGAGAACCCTTTGGGATCAGAACTCCCAGTGACCCTTGTGCTGTCAGAGTCCCACCTGGGTTTGAAAGACAAGCTTGCACCAATCTCTGGTTTCCCCACACCGAGGCTCTTCCATGCATGGGGCAGCTTCTGTTTGCTGGAGCTCTCCTGCCAGCTGGGCTCCAGGAGAGGGAGAAACTCCACGAAGCTGAGCCCTCTCCCTGCCACATGGCCCAGCTGTCCCTGTGCTGGGTTCAGCTCGGTGCCTTTTTTGCTGCCCAGGAAGATCTTTGCATGCTTTTGGGTCCTTGCAGCTATGCATGAGGGTCCTGCTCTCCTACAGAGGTTCCTGAAGCTTTGGCAGTTCTTCTTCATGGGTCCTCAAAGCTGGCAGCCTCCGGGCTGGGTGCCTCTGTTGTGCTTTGGTGAAGAATCCAGCTGGGAGCGGGAACTGGCAGCTCCCTTGTGCTGCCCCAAGCCAAGGACAGAGTTTCCTTCCCTGGTTTCTGGCTGCAGTGAAGGTTTCCCCTCTTCTCCTCTCCCTGTGGTGCTCCCAGCTGGCAGAGACCTGCTGTCCCCCAGGGCAGGTGTGCCAAGGGGTTCCAATGTGCCACAGCTTTGTCCCTGCACGGCCCTTGTCCCAGAAGGATGACAAAAGTGCTGTGAGATCCCTCCCGTGGTTCCCTGGGAAGCTGGACTGGGTTTGGGGCATGGCCAACAAGTCTTCTGGGGTTCTTCAGCTGAGTTGGAGGAGTAGGTGAGTGCATGGGTGCTGTGACTGTGCCAGGCACATCCCTAACACACAGGGAATCTTGCAGTGCCTCTTGCAAAGCTTTGGCCTGATAAAGCCCCTGGGTTTGTCCCATGTCCCTGGTATCCCCCATCTCCCTGATGCTCTTCTCTCTCCCTTTTGCAGAAGAGGATGTGGAAAACTTTGACGTGACGAACCTGTCCCAGGATGTTTTACGGAGCATCGAAGCCGACAGCTTCTGGTGCATGAGCAAGCTGCTGGATGGGATACAGGTGAGCCTCTGGGGCCACGGGATTTTCTTTGCCCTCGCTGGAGGAGCAGTGTGGTTGTCTCCTCTCCCTGTCTGGGTGAGTATTCTGCACGCTCCAGCATCAGGGAGATTTTACTCCTTCCCTGAGCTAAATCACAGAACCACAGAATCACCAGGCTGGAAGAGACCTTCAAGATCACCGAGTCCAACCCATGCCCTAACACCACCTCAGCTAAACCATGGCACTGAGTGCCACATCCAGTCTTACTTTAAACACATCCAGGGTTTAATCTGTTAGTGAACTCCTGGGGAGATGGGTGCCGTGGCTGTCCAGATGGCCCTGTCCTGACCAGGGAATTCACAGCGGGCAGACGGTCCTGGTGCTCAAGAGCCCTGTCTCCTCGGCTCATGAGAATCTCATCTCCCTGTCCAACTGCTGATCTGGGTTTGATCATTTCTAACTGTTGTTAAAGCTGCTGCTTCTGACTCAGGGCCTCTCCCCACAGGACAACTACACCTTTGCACAGCCGGGGATCCAGAAGAAAGTGAAAGCCCTGGAGGAGCTGGTCAGCCGGATCGATGGTAGGTGACACGGGGATCTGGTCAGAGGGAGGCCTCCTTTGTGAGAACTCTTGGGGCAGGGGTAGACACTTCTTACAACACTGGTGGAACCAGGGCAGGGCAGGCTGAGCCAGAAACCTCCTGGTGACAGCACAGGGTGAGGAGTGGAGGAATTTGGGAGAAAAAGGTCTCAGCCTGAAAGTGTGTGAAAGCCACTGTGCTGTGAGCAGCGTGCAGGAGCTGGGGCACTGTGAACCCCAGGTGTGTAAGTGAAATGTGCTGTTTCAGAGCAGGTACATAATCACTTTAGGAAGTACGAGGTCGAGTACCTGCAGTTCGCCTTTCGCTGGATGAACAACCTGCTCATGAGGGAGCTGCCCCTCCGCTGCACCATCCGCCTCTGGGACACCTACCAGGTATGCAGGCTCCACAGACCCCCCTGCTTGGCTTGTCACTGTCACTTGTGTCCCTGCCCCGAGGGGACAGAGGTCTCCTGGCACCAGCTGGGGAGCTGAGGGACACAAAGCAGTGTGGCCCCAAGATGTTTACAGCCAGCTGGGTGATGGGGGGCCCAGTAGGACGTCTGTGTCTGGGGAAGTCGTTCTCCAGCTGAGCTGCAGGAGTTCACCCAGAGTTTTGCTGTCCACAGTCAGAGCCAGAAGGATTCTCCCATTTCCACCTGTACGTCTGCGCTGCCTTCTTGATCAAGTGGCGGAAGGAGATCCTGGATGAGGAAGACTTCCAAGTAAGAGCCTGAGGTTGGGGGTGATTCCCTGGGTGTGGAGGGGAGGGAATTGCTCTGGTTGGGAGCCCAGTGTGGACATAGACAACTGTCCAAGGTCATCTGGTCTCAGGAGCTTTGCCTAGAAGTAACTTGCCTTGGTGATGACAGAGAACTGAGCTGTTGGAGGGTTCAAACATCCCATTCCAGCTCTGATCGGTGTTTGCCCTCCTGTGCCCAGCTGTAACCCTGGAATAGCACCCTTTATTTCAAGGGGCTTGGGGTGCTTCACTGGTTCAGATCTAGACACAAGCACATCTTAATGCTGTCCCTGAGCCTTTCAGACCTGTGAGTCTGGTGAGCAAAAGTTACTGAGCACTGCGGCCACTGGTCAGGCCGGCCCCGAGCCTGCGCTGGATCTGTGCTCTGCCTTCACCCTCTCCAAACTGAACATCTTCCCCTCCTCCAGGGCCTTTTGATGTTGCTCCAAAACCTGCCCACGATACACTGGGGTAACGAAGAGATTGGGCTGCTGCTGGCTGAAGCCTACAGACTCAAGTACATGTTTGCAGATGCCCCAAACCATTACCGCCGATAGGTGCCCAGACTGGCTCCTCTCTCCCGTGCCCGCCCCTCGTCCTGGCCCGATCTGATCACTGTGGCATTTTTGTCATCCCAAGTCCTCGGACACTCCAGCCAGGAGCTGCTCCTTGCTGTACAAAGCTCACCTGGACTCTTGTCTTAACTCTGAACGTGTGCCTGTCTGCCACTCCATGCGCCTGGATGTGCCATTTTGACGACTCTCAGTATTTCACTCCGTGCTGGTGGCTCACGCCAGGAAGGGAGGCTTCAAGGGGCTGAGGGGGAACATGGGGGAAGCTTTACAGATAAACTGAGCCAGAGACGAAGCCCTCCTGTCCTCTCCACTCCCTGTCCTGGTCTTGTCTGGCTGGGACCACTTTGGCTTCGCTGCCTCCCGTTGACCTGCACCACGTGCGCCGCCCCATCCGCTCCCTCCTCTCTTCTGACACTGTTTGCGCCAACTCCCAGATGAAAATGCCTTATCAGAGACCTGCCTGGCCGCAGAATCCTTCCCCACGAGGGTGGCAGGGCAAGAAGTTTCTCTCAGGGCCTACCTTCGCTCCGAGGGTCCAGAGACCCCCCCAAGCACTTTGTGGGTTCACAAGAGAGTCCCTCGTGCCTGCCCTCCCTCCTTCTCTCCATCCTCTTCGCCTACCTCTCCCCCAGGGCAGCGGGGCAGGCACCACAGGGGCCACGACCACTCCATCCACACACACTTGGAACGACACGTGCCAGCTTGGTGGAACTTTTGGTGACTGATGTTCTGTGAGTACAGCCCCATCCAGCGTGTGAGGAAGGCACGGAGGGGGTGCTGGTAGGGGAGCAACATCTCTCAAAAACCTCCTGACAACATCCCCACTCCTCCGAGGCGTTCTGTGTATATTGTGTTCTTGTGTATATGGGTCAAAGATGTACAATATATGTCTTCTCTTTGTAGCAGATTTTATATTTATAACATGAACCCCTTGTTCTCCCCATCCTCTCCACGCCTGAGAAGGATGCCTGGCTGTGGTGTTGTAGGGTTTTGAACCCCTCTGGAGGCGGGGGGTGTCCCAGAGCTGCAGGTATTTCTGCCCCAACGTGTTCTTGCAGTGTTGGCTCTGCCCGAGGTGTGACAGAAACACCCGAGGCATCCCTTGCAGGAAGGGTTTGGGCAGTGGAGAAGATGGGAGCTCCCAGCGGAAGCAGGGGAAAGCCCTTTGGAGAAACAGGGTCTGCAGAGCTGGCAGGTGCCTCCCCGGGCCCTGCAGGGCGGGGCTGCCGGCAGCACTCCGGGGAGGCACAGTCCTGGATGCTGGAGTGGCTGTCCCCAGCAGTCCGTGCAGCTCTCTGGAGCTGTCCCCCACAGCACCGCTGTGGGCTGGCCCTGCTGGGGGTGCTGGGAACTCAAGCCAGCTGTGGGTGTTTCCATGGGCAGAACATCTGTCGTGGGCCAAGGGCTGGACTGGGGAGGGCGTGAGGGAATCTGGGCCACCCTGGGTTTCTCCCAGCACTCCTGCTGGGCCTCCAGGGCTTTCCTGGCAGGGGCTGGAGGCTCCCAGTCCCTCCACTTTCCCTTTCTGTTCGCAGTGGGGAGGACGCAGCAAGCAGTGAGGCCGGGGCCAAGCATGTGACAGGCAGAACCTTGTTGCCAATAAAACTCCAAACAGTATCTCAAGAAATCACTTTCCTGGGCTGGAGTTGTTTTTCTCAGGCATTTGGACTTTGTATTTGTGTGTGCCTTTTGTCGTTTTTCTGAGACCGAGTGGTCCTTAGTTTAACATCAATGAAAAAAAGAAAGAATTAAAAAAACCTCCAAACAAACAAAAAACCCAACAACCCAAACCAGCACAGGGTGGGATCTCTCCACGCAGCACCCACTTGTGTCACCCACTGCACAGGGACACGGTGGAGGCAGGACAGGAAACCCCTCCCTGTGTCACTTCCCTGTCGATGCTCTTCCCACCTGCACCTGGGAGCACTGGGATGATTAAAAGCCATCACAGTAAGTTCTGGATTTCAGGACAACATTAGCAAGGAAGAACTCTGTCTGAGGGTGGTGTTTTGTTGTTTTGGTTTTTTTTTTCATACATTAGAACATTTATTTCTCAGAGAGAAAATATAGTCTCAGACAGTCAGATTATAGTAGGTAAAATTAGCTTTTTTTTTTCTTTACAAGCATAGATTTTCTTATTACTTCTCTTATACCATCTGATATAAACAATTCTAGAAAGCAAATAAACTCACTTTCTACAATAAATAGAGCAATCTGTGCTTTACAGCAGACTGACAGTAACATTTAGGTTCTGTAGCAACAACAGGGTATCAGCCAATCCAAATTCTAAAATCATTTAAAAACCAAACGAAACAAAACAAAACAAAAATAAAAGACCAACTCCCAAGACCTTAAAACATATACACAGGTCACTAGTCCACAGCTGAGCTACCACCTGGAAAAGTGTATGTTCCTTTAAATAAATTACACTGTGTGCATATAAAAGACCCAGCAACACAACTGAGGACTTCAAGAATGGTGACAATAGGTCTAAATAATTTAGAACATTTTACAACTATATACACAACATCCTTCCCTAGCCACACTCCATGGGCATTATTATCACTATTAATATTTTTACAAACTCCTATGCCCCATCTCTATATGTTATAGGAATCTTAAAAATTCCTTCAAATGCAGTTCCATGCCCCAATGTATAAGAAGTGGTATTTTAAAAAAGTAGAGCAAGTAGAAATGGCAGTGATTACTCCCTACTATTCATTATCATTAGTTATTATTATTATTTTGACTCCACATTCTCTTCAGTATGAAAAAGTTAAAAGTAATAAAAAAATACTGAGTTAAAAAGCAAAATGATGATATTCAATCTACAATCTTGCTTTGCACCTTTGGCTCTTTAAAATGGGAAAGCAAAGAGGGATATGCAACAGAAGAGATCAGAGAAATCATAAAGTCCTTGGCTAATAGAAAAGATTGAGTCACCAAGTTTCCAAACACCAGTTTGTCCCCGTTTTTTGCAATGCAAACCCAAAGCAACAGGGATTGTCTGGGTTTACTTGGATGACAACACTGGAGACCCACACACCAGGGAAGGATGTGCACGTGTGGGAGAAGGTGAAACAGCAGAAGGGTTGTGTGCTCTGGTCAGTGCTTGGTTTCAGTCCAAAATGCATCAGAGGAAAACAGGGAGACAGAAAAACGGGGGAAAAAAGGAAGAGGAGCCTTACACCAAATGTGCATAAACCAACACAAAAGATGCATCTCCCTCCAACCCTGATCAACCTCAGTGCCTGCAGAGCTGCTCTAGCTCATTAGACACCTCCAAAATTACTTCTAAAAAAGGAAGTTATCTTTCCTTAGATACTGTGCTAAGTCATGATATGAAATGTTACTGCAACAAGCAGAGTCACAGAAATCAGAACTCAAACATGAAACCACAAAATAAATTTCTAGGACAAATATATAGACACAGATCAGGTAATCTGATTTTCATCTTTAAAGCTCTGTGCATCTGTGCATGTAACTCTGCAGGGGGGGAAGGTTACCAAAATCTCAAGCTTTTCTAAATGCAGTGAGAGAAATCTAAACATAAAACCACGATGTACGTAGGCAGGGAAATCACAATCACAGCTCCCAGCTACGACTCTGTGGGGTTTTTATGTGATAGGACAATGTCTTTTAAAGAAAAATGAAAAGGCCAGTGATGGTTAGGGTAAATTTGGCACAAGAAAGTCCAGTCGGGATTTCTGTAGAGAGTCCTGGGGGTGCCAGGTTCCCAGGAATTACCTGGGACTGGCTGACGACTCAAAACCCTGGCAGTCCAGGGGAGGCAGGGGCAGGGGACGGTGCATGAGGTCCAAACATCCAAGTGCCGTGTGCTCTGCTCACTGCAGCAACTCACCTTGGCTCCTGTCACCTGTCAGCTTTTCCTACCTACCTTACTCCCTGTAGACTACATTTCATCTCCTGCCAGCTCTTCAGCAAGACACATTCAGAAAGAAGCTGGACGAGGGGGATTTTTTGGCACGTTTCAGGGTACTCCGAGGAGTGCTGACAGCTGCTGGAGATGCTGCACTCTGCCAGTGCAGTGAGCTCGAGGTGTGGAGGACCAGGAGGCCCGGCCCCAGCAGCCCCTCACAGGTAGGTGGCCGGGATGAAGGGGTTGTCCCCCTGCACTCGGCTCAGGTGGATCATGGCTCGGTCGTAGGCCACCTGCACCGACTTGCGGATGCTGGTTTTGCGTCCCTCCATCATCTTCAGCTTGTCCACGGTGTCATCCACGCCCAGGGGAAAGACTTTGTCCCGTGGCAGCCACTGCCTGCAGCAGAGAGGAGTGCAAAGACCTGTCACCTCCTCCCCAGGAGCAGTTACCCTCATGGAATGTATTTATTTATCATTAATGCCCCACAACGATGGTACAAATGTTTAGACCTCTGCCTTTGACATGGAAGAACCACCTGCAGCTTTCTGAGCATGGTCTTCTCTCTCCTTGGAGTCCTTACTCAAGGCTTTCAATGCTCCTTGGAGCTCAGGGGAAACTTGGAAATTCCTGTGTTCCACAGAGCAGCAAATCCAGGGATGTTCATGGTGGAAACTGAGTTTTTATCCCCAAGAAAGCTCTGTCTTGTTCCAAGAAGCTGTGAGCATTAGTTTAGGTGGGTACAACTATCTGAGTATCAACCAGAACCAGGATGGCATCCCAAGCTCAGCATGACCCCAAAGAATGACTTAAATTGCAAATGCCTTGTCAATCAAGATCTTTTATTGTGTAGCCATTTGTCCAGGTTAACTGGACACTGAGAAATGTGTCACCCACCTCTCCTAATGACACCCAGCCCCTTGGAGCTCCACCTCAGCCACTGCTGGCACAGCTCAATGCACCTCCCACTCAGCCAACATGGACAATCCAGGGCAGCTCAGCTTCTCTTCACCACAAAGATGACAATTTCAGTCTCTGTCACCCTTCTGCAGCATCACTGAAGTCAATCAAGATTGGATCTGACTCCAAGAGGGGTTTTTAGTTATTTCCTGAGGCACCTCAGCTTCCCACAAACAGCAAACAAGGCTCTGAGTGGCCTCTTAAAAGTGTAAACATGCAGCAAAGCTCGTATTCAACAAGAGCACGGCAAAGCCAAGGAAATGTTTAGTTTTACTGGGAAGATAGTTTCAATTACAAGCTTGGATTTAAGTTTTTGAAAACTGATGACTACAGCAACAGGAAGCGTGGCAGTGCCATCGATCTTCTGCTAAAAATCATTAATCTCTCTTTGAAGAACATGCTCTTTATCAAGTGGTTCCTGTAATCAGGAACAGGGGAACAACGCAGTGTGCTAATAAAAAACCTCAGGAGTTTGTCTCCTGACACCTCTTTTACCCAGAGGACACAGACACCCTCATCAAGTGATGTAAACGTGATCTTCCCAACTTCCCAAGCAGATGGCAAATACTTCTTCTTTGTTGCACCTTGTCCCCATCTCTTCAGACCCCAAAAAACACTGCAGCAGCCCCCAAATGTCAGGGGAAACCCTCCCCTTGCTGCTTTACCCCGCTGTGTGTTTGGTTCTGCTCTGTCTTCCCTCCAGCCCTGGCACCACCCTCAGGCAAGGTTCACCCCCTTCCTCCAGCCTTGCCCTGATCTCTTGGAGCTTCCCTGCTCTTCCTGGAATGCCAGCACAAACCTTTCCCAGAAGACTAAGGAGAAGGGCTCTTGAAACGCCACAAAGCTTCTTTTTAAACTCCTTATATGTTATTTTAGAGGCAGCAGAAGAAAAGACAAGCCCACCTAAGACAAGCCCACCTCTCTGCTGTTCCCACAGCATCCCAGCAGTCCAGTATCCACATAAACTGTGTTTCTGTGATCCCAGCTGCACACAGGTCCTGCCTCCTGTGGCACTGGTTACTTGGTTCATGTTCCCATGTGGTATTTGCTGGTTCAATAATCCAGAGGGCTCAGCATGCAGCTGTCACCTCTTCCTCTTCCAGCATGAATCTCCAATTTTACAAATTTCCCATTGTTTCACACACAGATTTCAAAGACTTACTGGTAATTTTAAGGCTCTTCACTGGTTTATGGCTTATTATACCTGGCTGGTTGATTGTTACCATGTGAGCATGGTCAGTAACTAATGCTAAAATCAGCAAATTCATCCTGTCTGAAGCACAACAACAAAAGGCCTTGAGATATTTTTCTTGCTTTGAACCTCTGTGCTTACACCTACATTTTCCATCTTAAATAAAGATCTTGATTTTAAAACTACTGGTACTCAGCACCTCTGAAAAATCAGCCAAGTCTAAATATGAAATAAGCCCAGCATTCTGAAAGTGTTAGCCTGGAAATTTCTGGCAAATCTTTTGTGCAGCACTGGAGCAGACTGCTGGTGTTCTGAAGTCAAATGCTCTCTGTAATTTGCTGCAAACTGGCTCTTCATGTGCCTCAGTATTTTTGTGGTGATGTGAGCTCTGGGTGAAGGATGCTGGACTGTTCACTGTGGAAGCGGAGCTGTCAGATGTTGTGCTCTTGGGCCAGGAAAAGCAGCCTGTCTTCCTTATTTAGACTCCTCTTGACTGCTGCACATTTAAATTCCCCAATTCACATGTAACACCATCATAATCCCTGTATACTCCCACATCCCAAAGATTATGTTAAATCTTCTTTCTCACACTCACCACAGCCCTGTCTGCACACACTCACCAGGTTCTCTTGTTGTCAAAGAAAAGGACAAGGAAGAGCTTTTCTCCTGCCTCTGTCTGCCTCTGCTCCCCCAGCTTCAGCACATCCATGGGTGGCACAGGGATGGGGACTCCATTGTGGAGCAAACCCTCACGTGGCATCTTGGGGTCGATAATCTGGGGACGCAGGGAGAAGACATTTAGCACAAAACCCTTCCAAGCAATGAACAGAATGCATTCTTTTTTCTGTTCTTTCAGCGTATCCAAGCTAGGCAAATTAAGTCTGCTTTGGGTGGGTAAGCAAAATTGCTTGTTTTCAGTGTCTCCTTCTAAAAAAATTTCAGCCTGAGGCTTCCCCTGTGGGAGGGAAGCCAGTCAGTCCAAAAGCCAGGCACCCCATCTTGAGAAAGGGATGTAAGTGTGTGGTTCTGTGTGGCTGTAAATGCATTTACACTAATGTGTAATTCAGTACAAACTCAGTATTATTGTGTTCAGCAAAAAATTTCCCTCCCTCACTCCAAACTCATGCAATAAATGTAATGCTCCTGGCTGTACTCCACAGGCAAAATGTGATTTTGCAACAGCTCCATTCTGGAACAACTCAGTTGACTTCAGTGCATTGGGCATTGCTCAGATTTACACTGAATTAGACCAGAATCAGGCCAAATATTTTGAGAGTTGACAAGCAGTGCTGGCTGCACCAAGCCAGGGGAACAGAGACTACAGTAATTTTGAAGATAAGTCACAACAGATGCATCAATTCTCCCCCTATCAAGCAGAAATGTCCATATCCACGTTTGTGCTATGTCAGCACAGGAGGAGAAGAAAACAGCAGAGGGTGCCTGCAATACTCAGTCTGTTCTTCTTCCCCTCCTATGGGCTTGAAAAAGTAGATTGGCTTTGACATTGGCCATCTGTAGGAATTTATTAAGACACTTTGCCACCACAACAGGCTGCTATAAAAAAAGCCTTTTTTGGAGGCAGTCTGGGGGGTTAAATCCATTCTAAGGCACAGTTTAACTCTGGCTGTAGCCACGTGGAGAACTAAAACTGCTTTGGCTGGCCAAGATGGCCAGCAGATCCATGGATGTTCCCTCTTCTGGGCTCCCACTTGGAGTAAGAGCATGGATGAGGGTCACACTTCCAACAGAATCTGCCCTTTTTGATGACATTAACAGATAAATATCCAAAGACAGATAAACAGCAAGAAATAACATTCAAGGGACTGACACATGCATATATGCTCAGATTTAAATCAAGCATATGGCTGTTGCAAGAGGATGTAGACATGACAGGGCCAGCTGGGCACCTACAGATGGAGCTGTGCTCACTAAGCAGGAAAATGTGCAGGCAGCAGAACCTGGTGCCTGCATTTATAAAATTTAGGTCTTCTCATCCCCACAGTACTGATGACTTTCCTCAGAGGAGAGGGGAGTGAAAAGAGCTCCTAGCCCTGACAATGAGAGAGCACTGTTTTATGAATCCTCTGCAAAGCTCTGAAACAATGAGCACAGGGAAAATTCACAAAATCCCCGCAAAGGGGAAAGAAAAAAACAAAGCACCTATTACATTATTTTGGGAAGTTTTCTTTTTCTGTCTGGTTACACTCCACAACAGCACCGTGTTCTGGGCTACCTGAGCTGCAAGGTCAGGTTGTGGGAGAGCCACAGGGCACTTACCAAGGCAGGGTAGGAGGGATAACCACGGCACTTGGCCCACACGAGCTCCAGGGGCTCCAGCTCAGCCTGGCTCTCAAAGGACATCAGGAGAGGCCTGCCTAAGGGACAGCAGGAGACAGAGCTTAGGAGCTGTTACCAGCAAGAGGGTTATGAAAACACAAGGAACCACACTGTCATCTAACCCAGGCCCCATTGTCTCAGTAGCAATCAACTAAAACAGATGAACTACTGTAGTACTTAAAACACACTCACAGGACAACATGGAAAATAATTTTTTTTGTATCTATATTGTTTGTATCTATAGCACTTATTGTTTGTATCTATATGCACTGGGTGTTCATGATAAAATTCAACATGTACCAAGCTCCAGCCTGGCCACAGGGGATGCCCAGCCTTCTTTATGCTCTATCAGTACAATCAGGTTCAGCATTAAGATAAAGCTGCAGTCTCCTAAATCATGGGCCTGTGCATGCAGGTGGCTTCACGTGAACCCTTCAATACAGAAATGTTAATCAAATTGAGTCACTGAAATCAAATGGCCATACAAGAGATGGATTTGGTCATAGATACGAAATCGGCCAGCTCCTGGTCCTGCAAAAGGAGTAATCTTCATTAATGGAAATTTTACAGCAAGCAGTGCTTGCTCTGGGGAAAATGGTCAAATATTGGCATTGAAAACTGAATCTAGAAAATGCTGAGTACAACCCAACTGAGCACCCTGTCAGGACAGATCTGATGTGCTTCTCCACTACTGCACTCCAGATGTATTCTTTCATTAATGAAATTATATTCCAAACCCCAGAACTGTCCCACTGATTCCAGTTCTCATGGCACCAGCCTCACTCTGTGAGCTGATGTCCAAAGCAGACTGCTGAACACACAAGGTCCAGGATAAGGTTCTCAGAGAGCCACGACAAGAGCCAGCACATGGAGCTGCACAGAAAGGCACAGGAGCACCAGGGCCTCAAAGCTGAGTTCTGATCTCAGCATAAACCCACAAAAACTCTATCCCTGACACACCCTATGAAACACAACAGTCTGGTCGTGTGAGCACCGGGAGGATGGTGCAGTGCCTTGATTACAGGAATGTGACAATTTTACAGATGTACAACACAGCCTGACAAAGACAACTTCATTACAAAGATCCTGCAAGCAATTCAAGAGGGAACAGCTATGAAGTCATCTCCAGAGAGACCCCTCTTTACAATTATGATTTCCTGTTTGTGTTACAGCATCATTAAAGAGAACTAGTCCCAAAACAGGAGGAAACAGTGACAGGCACACTACACACACCAGCCCTACAGAAAGCACTCCTCCAAGGAGAATACAGGGCACAGGCAACCACGAAAAGTGGAAGCAGGAAAAATGTTATATGCAATAACCTAAATCTGTGACAAAGCAGGTAATAATGCCCAGGCAGGTCCAACCTGGGTAGTTTGTGCAGAAATGGTTCCTGCTGAGCTTCGAGATGTGTTCCCCCTGGTTCAGGTGGGCCCAGAGCAGAGGGTGCTGGGCAGCAGTTCTCACCTGAGCCACTGAAATCAGAGTCTCCATTCACACCCTCCAAGAAGGGCACCCGAGAAAGAGCCGGCTTCCCTCGGCTCCGCTTGGGAGGCATCAAACCACTGGCAGGAAGATATGGAGAAGCAGGGCATTAGGAGAAAACAGATCATCCTTGACAACAAAGACAATGGATTCCCCAAATCCGTTTAAAATATCAGAAAGTTACTGCACTGGTGCATCACTGACATGAAAAGAACACTGAATACTTGTGCAAAATGTGATCTCTCCTGGTGGAAGCACACTGGACATCATCCCAGCTTTGCCATGAGCCATGAAAAGGCCTCATAGAAACCAAGCTGTAAACATGAGGAGAAACCCAGTGAAGACTTCACGCCTGAGAGCTGATGCAATGCTGCCTGGAGCTTGCATGAGCTACACCAGTTGTGTAGAGACTTGAGAGATAACACAGCAGCCCTCCAGTACAACTCCAGTATGACACTGGACTTTGTCAGCCCATATCCTGAACATCCTTTCACCCTTTACTACAAACATTTCAGAAAATGGACTACCTCCACCTCAAGCAATCATATTTTTTCACATATTGTAATTTTTTTTTTTTTTACAGTTTTCTAATAAGCAACCTATAGTGAGTGATTTTGGTGCTGGAAAAGAAAGACTCGAGAAAAAGTAGTAAACAGAGCTGTTCCTGAGTAGAATAATTGTACAAGTTACCCACGAGACATCAGAAGATGTCAGGTGCTCGCTTTAAGTCTGTTCAGTCATGTTTGAACTGCCCGTTTCTGCTCTTAAACTTCTGAGAGGAAGAAAGCAGCTATTTAGTAGGTGGTAAAAGTTCAGCTTTACCTGCAGTGCTGAACTGAAAATTTGAATTCAAGTTTTTTCCAGTTCTGTTTCTCAAGAACTGTAAGGCATGCATCAGCAGAGAGGATGTGCATGCACTGAGAAAGAGAAGTGTAGCACACACCCACTTGCTTGAAAAATCAAGCACTGCTTTTTGGGACCCGCAGCTTAAGAGGACAGGATGAAAACTCAGCAGCTTTTTGTCTTTTAGAGTCAACACACAAGTAAGTAACAGTCTGGGCTGGGTTTGAAACGAAGAAGTCAAAGAACAGAACCAGAGAGATTAATCCAGGCATGGAAGGTGTTCCAGTTTTGCCTGGGGCACTTACCTGCAGGCTTCAAACACCAGCCCACTGCCCAGGGCAGAGCTGCACTCGGAGTCAGAGCCACTCTCTGCGTGTTTTGCAAAGCCATTGGTCACTCCTGCCGAGGAGAGGAATGGGAATGACAAGGAATGACCCCTGAGAGCACCCCCAAGCCCAGAGCTGGCACAAGAAGCCAGGTGACCACGGCCTTCCCCCAGTCCATGGACCCAGCACCCCCACACTCCCATGGGCTCACAAGTCCAACAGCCACACAAAGGACAAAGGGCAAATCCATGGCAAAGCCTCTTGTTGTTTTTTCTAGCTGTAAATATGGGATTGTCACAACGAGCACATTTCTGGGAAACACCTTGCTGTGAAAATCCCCATCATACTGACCTGCTTCTGCAGTAACACAGATTCATCACGCCAGACACTCCCTCCAGTTAGGAGAAATCAATTGTGTTTGAAATTGTGGAAGGAGCTGGAGCTGAATCCCAAAAGCAGTGGTGCAACTCAGAAAAAAACCAGCTGTGCTGTTTCAGCAGAGGAGAAATGTCACTGCCTATTATCAGTGATTTTCCAGCACCCTGCCTTCATTTTCCCTTTTTCTTTTAATTTCAGCCTCTCATTCTGACCTCTATCCAGTGTGGATGACAACTTTCTGCTTTAATTACCAGATGATGATGGTGAGTCCCTCCACTCTTCGGAGAAGTCATTTGTGTTTCCTTCAACCTGTCCTGAACAAGTCAATCCCCACATTCCATTGCTGTCCTCCCACTCTCAATATGCTTGCAACCTTATGATAGCCAGATAACTATAGGATAATATTTGAAGTGTAGGCTAAGTCAAACCTTACAGATGGGAACTGTCCCACAATGACTGTTCACACAGAATTAAGAAGAAATTACAGTGCTGTCACTCAGACGTTCCTTTCCTCTTTTGTCTTTCCAAATTTCATCTCAGCTGCTCATTCTCATTTGCAGATCCAATTTGAAAAGGAACCTGCTTGGTATTCCTACCAATTTTATTTAAATTCCAGAAGTGATTTCAAATTAACGTTTCGGTTACTGCACACTGTGAACACTTCCAACCAAATGCATCATTTCTGCAGCAGGAAACTCTCCTAAGAGTGACCAAGCCACCACAAACCCTTCCACAAGGGCAGGAATGCCAACACCTCAGCCCAGAGTCTCCAGCCAGGCCATTCAACAGCTTTGTAAGCAGCTGGGCACACTGGCTTGCCCTATAAAAAATGGAAAACTCCCTCTTACAGCTCCTCTTGCAGCCTGGCAAAGAGGAGAATTACTGAAGACTGCCCTGGGCTTCACGTTGGTACCTTTAAATGTCTAAAATGGAGGTGACTAGAGTTGAGCTAAGATACCAAAACGAACATGTACAGTCAGTGGAGAAGTGCAGCTCACTATGGACATGTCTTGTCTGCCCTGTTTACAGACAATGTGAAGAGATGCAGCTTTCACCAGGCACATCTGGCTGTGAGGACTGTGTTCTCCCCTAAGCATAAAGTCAGTTCCAAGTGTGTAGTTTGGACAAAGAAGTTTTTACAAAGCCCCAGGACTTCGCCTTCCTCAGCCCCATCTCACAGTTTCCAGAAAGAAAAGAAATCCCAAGGAATTACAGAACCACAGAATCAATTAAAAAAGACCTCTGAGATCATCAAGTACAGCCTAGGACCCAACACCATGGCACTGTCACATCCAGCCCTTCCTCACCTCTCTGTCCTGCCTGCCTGGGTGACTTCTCTCCGTTGCTGTCACTGCAGCTCCTGCTCTGGGGCCGTTTCCGCGCCTGTCGCTCCCCGTCGGGGCAGGAGGGTGAGCGCTGCCCGCCCTGCCTGTGCTCCTCGCCGTTCTCCAGGGAGCACTCCAGACCCCGCTGCAGCTTCACGCCGTTCTTGGCTTTTTTAAAAAGGACAGATGTCCGCCGGCCCACGCTGCTCAGGGCGGGGCTGGCAGGGCTGTCTGCAGGGGGCAGGGCCAGGCCGTTGAGGCCGTTGTTGGACAGCAGGCGCTGGAAAGCCTGGCTCTCCTGCTGCAGAGCCTTCTTGTCAAAGAGCTCCCTGTCCGACACCATCCTCTTCTGCAGCTGGTTCAGGGACTTGCTTTCACTGATGGGTTTGAGCGTTGGAGGGTCCTGCAGAGAGTCCAGCTCTGAGAGGGTGGGTGCGGGTCCTGTGGGCTCCAGGGTTGGAGGGTGCGGGAGCTTGGCACCATCTGCTAAAGGAATAAAGAATCTGCTTGAACATTTTAGAAAGAGTTATTCCCAAAACTACCAACAGCCATTCCCATCTTTCACTAAGGTCACAGGACAAACAGCAGGTTTTGACTGCTGACATGCACTAGAGACCTGGAATCACAATCCTGCTGCTCACCTTTCTCCCCTTCCTCATCCCCTTCCCTGGACGTCGTCTCCAGCCCGTCCCGTGGCACAGAGTCCCCGTTGGGCAGGGCCTTGCTCTGCTGCTGGGCCAGTTTGTGCCGGATGGAGTTGATCTCGCGCCGCAGGAGCCGGATGCGCCGCGTCCGGGCGCCGCTGGACCGCATGGTGCTCACCGTGTCCAGCTTCTCCAGCAGCTCCTTCAGCTGCGCCTCCAGGGACAGGTGAGCCCGGTTCTCCGGGACCAGGATGTTATCCACTGCAGCAGAAGAGATGGGAACAGTGAAGGGAAGGAGTAAGGCTTCTTGGAGAAGCATCTGGGGCCAGAGCCAGGCCTCATTCCCTTTGATGCTATCCATGAATCAATCACTTTAGCCTGGGGATTTAGCACTCAATGATCTTGGAGCTTGGGCTTTCTGCCTTTGGATAAAAAGCAGCTGATTCAACTTGGCACTGTCCTTCAGTTCCTGTTACTGCCCCAGGGGCAACAGTGAAAGGACATGTCTGCACCCCACACAGAACAGCTTGTGGCCTAGGCCCTTGTCAGAAACCTATCTCATTGTCAGTATAAATGACAAAATCAGACCACAAACAGAAGTGGCTGAAATGTAACACGTATGCCATTCCTCTGGCTCTGCTGGAGGCCGGTATCTGCAGGAGCAGGACAGACAGCTGAACACCAAGACAAATTTCATAATGCACCCAAGAGGGCTTCAACATTTAGGAACCAGATGGCACACTGCAAGCTCCATGTGCTTGATGGCTGTACTAAGTTTAGCCAAGTTATTCAACCGATGCTTTGGAGCTGCATCTCAAGAGGGCTGTGGGAACGGATGGGGTCATGTTGGGAATGGAAAGTCTCAGCTAAAAGAACTGCTCGGCTCTCAGTACCTTGACCCCTCATCACCCCCTTTCAGCCCTCAGTGCTCCTCCTAACCCAGCTGCTGTACATCTTGCCAGTTTATAATGAAATGTATGAGCTTTCCCCAGAGCAAAAAATCCCAGACCCACTTTTGCATTGCTCTTTAAAATATCAAGTTTGCACGACACTCCTGGCATAAATCAAAGAGCAGGGGCAGCTTACAAGGCTCTGCCAACACAGACATGCACTAGGAGAGCTGGAGCTAAGCTGCACCTAGCTCAGAGTGCTCAGCTCACCTGAAATCCCACTCTTTGAGGTTCTAAAGGAGTTAGAAATGTGCCTAAGTAAACAGATGGATAAGAAAATTCTTTTACGCAGAATAGCTATGATTTCCATGCAGGCTGAACAACGTGCTCAGAACTAAACCTATGATCTGCCTGAGAGGAAAAAACATTAATCATTACTCACCATCCTCCCAAGAAAAGCGGTAAAAATCGTGGGGTTTGGGCGACTCAGGCAGGTGAATCCCCACGCCAGTGTCAAAGCCGATGCTTTCGGCCTGGCGCCGCGCGTGACGCAAAATCGCTCCCCCGAGGTCCCGGAGCCGGACAGCTGCTCGGTGGAAAATCGTGTCTTTAGCATTATACCTCATGCAGTTGGCAACTATAAGGTTAAAGTCTTCCTCAAACTCATCCAGGGTTCGGTACAGGTGGGACTCCAGCTTCCGCCTCATGGTGGAAAAATCCATTGGGTTGGAAATGAATTCCAGGTAATCTGGAACCTAAACATATAAAACCTGTACAATTACAAAAACCATTTACTAGCCAACCAGAGCGCACCCAGCACAAGCACTCTTAATGCCCCTTCCACTGGCAAGGGGCAGCAACAGATGTTCATTTCTGTGTCACCCAGGCAAGGCAGACACACCCTGGCTCTGCAAAACATTCCTTGTCCAAAGATGTGCTAAAATTTCCAGAAGAAAATGCCCTTTTTTTTTTGGCCTGGAAGGATACACACATCGTGAGTTCTTTTTGAGATGTTTTTTAGTCCACCAGCAGCTTGGGACAAGGTGGTTTGTGCTTCTGCCCAGCAGTATCTCATCTACAACCCATTAAACACCTCTAGGAAAGAGACTTGCCTCGTTCAGGTTAACAGGCTCTGTGAAGATCTGGGCAGCATCCTTCTCCTGCAGCAGGTCCAGGGTTGTGCGCAGCAGGACATTGAAAGGGGTCAGCTGCAGCTCCATGGCAGCCTGCTGTACCTTGACCTGGGAATGGGAACACAGCCATGAGGACACTCACTGAGGACAGGATCTGGGAGTGGTGTCTCCCTCCCAGATCTCCCCAGCTTTACTCAGTGGTGGAGACCTCAGGCCAGCACTGTTGTAGAACTTCTGGCAAACACCTTGCACTCTCCATGTGCAGGATGTACCCTGCCCAGTCTAACTGCACAGTCCAACCCTTTTCCATGGGGAACTCCTGTTTATTCAATCTCAGTAAGTCAAAACAAGAGGAAACCCCAGGAAATTAAAGGATACTACAACTAAAAATGAAAACAGGCTTTTCATGCCTCGTAAATGATCCTGGAGAACTCCCTGCCTCAAGATATTGTTATTATGCCAATTAGGAACATTATATAAAAATTAAAAGTATGCAGGCATTTACGTGAACAACAACATCCATAATTAGACTAGAGAGCAAAAACAAAGTTTAAAACATAAGCTGTGAGACTTCAAGGCAGAAACCAAACAACAGTGGTTAGATGTCTACAAATTCCTAATATAGTTTCTTCTATCCTTTAGGAAATCTCCAATACTGTTTGTTTTTAAGCAAACAAGTTGTAGCACAGAAAATCTCTTACGCTGAAAATGTACTCAAAGAAGACTGGAACAGGATAAAAGTATTTATTCTTCCTTTAACATCTTCATTTCTTTGATCTTATAATCACTTGCTATGTCATTAAATCAACACTTCAATAACAAAGGTAAGCAAGTCTGTTTACACAAAGCAATCTGTATTTGATGTGCTCAGCAACAAGACAGCATCAGTGAGAGAATGAATATAGACAGATACAAAGACCACACTTTTCCCCCCAAACAGGAAAAAAGCCAAACAGAGATGCATGATTCTGGAGCATCCTTCTCCACTCACCTGAAGCTGGGCTGGGACAGAGCCCAACTAAATATTCTGTAAACTAAATAAACTAAATAAATTTCTGTGGTATTTTATCCTTTTATAAAGCACACCATAGTTTCCATAAGCTTTTATGGATTTAGCCAACTGTGATAGGGTTGTATCAAGATATCAAAAGCAAACAAAGCCCAAGAACGATTATTTTTTTTCATCCTCCTACCTAAAATATGTTCATGCAGCAACGAGGGCTGAGCTACTGATGTAAATCAAGGACAGTGCAGCAAATGAACCATCAAGAGGACTCCAAAAAAGTTGTGGGTAGTTTCTGGCCATGAAAAAATTGGTCTCAGTGGAGCTGTGATCACAGAGGATGCTGCTTCCCCTCTCCCTGCAGACAGCCTGGAAGCACCCAAGCAAGGCCTGAGGATGTGTATGGGCTCACTGTGTGCCCAGTGAGCCTTTCCTGAAGCTGTCCTTGAGGATACTCCAGCCAGAGAGCACAGCTGTGAGTGCAGCAACCAGCGAGGTAAGGACAGCAAAGACAGGCAAGGCTGCCAAGCACTGGAAGCAACTGGTGAAACTCTGAAGATGTGAGCATAGGTCACAGAAGAAACTGGAAAATTTAATAAATTATCTCCATCTTAAAACTTTTTCTTCTAAAAATGTCCTTAGAGGACAAACTACAGGAATTTTTAGCTGTAGAAATTAAGAGCTGAACTGTGATTTAGACCTCTCTCTGGAGCAGGTGGTACCAAACTCCTGAAATAATCATGAAAGGAGACCTAACCTACTCTGCAAAACACTTGCTCCGTGCCCAGAAACAGGAGAGGCTCTGCAGGTTAGGAATCAAATCCACTATTAATGACGGAAATACATTTTCCCAGCACTCTGGCTCTGGGGGCAGAAGCTGCACAGTGCAAACCTGTGACTGGCACAGGGAGAGGTGGCTCTGCACACCCAACAGTCAGAACCTATGAAAAGAGGAAAAGGCTCAAGAAAAACTGTAGTGCTCCTCCTGTGCCTCCTGCAGCAGAGTTGAGTGCAGGAACTCGACAGCCAGAACTTCCTACCTGCTCCCGTTTGAGCTTTTCCCTCTTTCGGATGAGCTCGATGAGCAGCCGAGCCCGCTCCAAGTCGTGCCGGAGCTTTTGCCAGTACTTCAGCTCTTCCTTCACTGCACTCGTCTTCTCATCCTGCTCCTTCTGCAAGATAGAAGTGGGGTGAGATAAAAAACACAACAGGCTTCCTGTGTTTCCTTCTTTTTCTAGGAATCCTCTGGGAATTGCTCTGAGAGTCTTGCTCTTATTCCCTTGTCAGACCAAGTCCCCTCCTTCCTCCAGCATTTAGCTGTCTAACAAAGAGAACATCAGCTTTTCTAGATTTTACCTTATCTGTGAAATTACCCCAAATTATACTGCAGCTTCACCCTGGGAACACACTTCAGTGCCTGCTCATTTACAGCCTCCCTGCTTTTACATCCAAGTTTATTACAGAGGCTGGAAATTTTTCTGTGCATTGGAGCAGCAGCCCAAAGCATTTGCAGTCTAAAGGGAAGGCAACCACAAGCAGGGGAGAAAAGAGCTATTCTTATCCTCTTTGTAAGCCGTAAGAAATAGAGCCATGGAAAGACATTTGCCAAGAATGGCCAACACTGGGAGATGAGCTCACACCTTTCAAGACACAGTTCAGTGGCTTCACAACACAATTACCCTTCCTCTCCTAAATCTGTAGATTTTTTAGTGGTTTGGATGATATACCTCAAGTGCATGCACTTTCACGTGATTGCCAAGAGGACAATTGCTTCACAAGATCTTCCTGGTTTATATTAATAGGACATTTGTTTTTAAGAACTTACTTATAGTAAACTGCCAATGTAATACACCAAGGAAATGCTGCACTTTCCCAAGCTCTGCACTGATGAGTGGGGAATAATTTTTTTATTTAGCACTCAGAGCAGTCTTCTCGCAAACCAAAAGCCTATAAATTCCTCCAAATACGGTAAAAATATACAAGTAAATTGTATACAATCCCTACTGACAGGCTGTGTTAGAGGGTAGAGTCCTACTGCTTCATTACTCCACCAACTACTTCTCATGCCAAATGCAGGGCTGCTTAATAGCACCAAGATCAAGTGACTCCAGATGCCAGCCCAAAAGAGGAAGCAAAAGAGTCCAGAGCTGATGATTATGTCTAAATGTGCATGGGATGGACAGAAATTGAAGCTGCAGGAAGAATGACCCCAACTGGAATTTAGCCATAACTCTGGAGTTAAAACCCATTTTCTTTACTCACTCAGAAGGAATGTGTTTTTAACATTCATCTAAGAAATCAGTGCACCAAGGGCCCATCACATCCTTGCACAACCCTGGGTCTCCTGACTCAGGGGAAAAACTCCTACCTGCTGTCTCACCAACACCAACTTTAGTGGCATCATGGATATCCCACTAATACACTAACTCAGTTCTTGAAGCATGAGCACACCAAGAGGAGACCGAAAGAGACTTAAATCTGATCTTTTCACCCTCACTCCCCTCCCTAGCCATGTGTTAAGCTCATCTCCTCCTGGAAGCCAAGCTGTGTCCTCTCCCACGTGAGATCAGCTGGGGAGCACCCGGTACCTGCTCGGCGTTCCTCTGGGACTGCAGGTGCGAGTGCAGCCGCCGGATCAGGGGCACCCCGTTCCTCGCCTGCCGCTTCAGCAGCCAGTAGTTGTGCAGCCTCTGCATGAACTGGTTCTTCCTCTGCAGGGAGAGCCCACTGCAGATCTTGTTCAGCCTGAAGGAAGCAGAGAGGGTCGTGGAGCCAACTGCAAAGCAGTCATGGCTTTGCAGAGCCTTGGGTTTCCCGATGAAGCTTTGCAGCGTTGTGTCAGTGCACGCTCTGAGGTGCACATGAACTGGGACAATCTGAGATCTCCTAACATGCAGACAGATGTGCCCACTTTTCATACTGGAGGCTCCCACCAGGCACTTGCCACAGCACAAGTATGAAATCATCAATTCAGCTCCAAGCCTTAATTTCAGAACTACTTCCCATGGCAAGAACTTTCCAGGGGCCATTTAAGTTTGATGTTATTAAGCTGGAGCCTGGGAAATTAATTTGACAGAGTCCAAGAATAATATATCACTTATTTTGACCTTTGCTTACCATTCTTAGATTATACATGGTGCCTTATCAACCTATCTGTTAAACTACCAGTGACACATCAACACACTTCCTAAGGCACCAAACAAAAATTCAGCACTACCTAGGTTCTGCATGAGGAAGAGTTGTGAGAAAAAATACAGAAGTAAAGCCAAATACAGCCAAATTCAAAGCTGCTTGCAACACTGTCAGATTTGACATGCTTGTAATAAAAGGAAGAATTAAGAAACTATGAAATGAGATCTCAGCAATTTTAATAGCAGGATGACCCCTACCTGCCTACCACCTGTAATGCCTGAAGTATTTTAAAAATACTTCATGGCAGATGGGCGTTTGCCATTAGGGACCACCACAGAGTCTGCATTAAACAACAGCTTGGGATGGCTGTTCAGCAAAGCCAGAAAACCTCAGTTAGAAGAAACCCAGCCACAAAATATGCTGCAGAGCACTCTGAACACAGTTACTGCTAAGCCCTGACTGAAGACTCAGTGTTTCCAAGGTCAAAAATGAGAGAGACTGAGTCCTTAAAACAGACCCTGCTCAGCTCCAGCTGTTCAACTCCTTCCTTAAATCTGCAACACTCACCTGTAAGAGGGAATTTGTGCAACGGTCACCACGGGCATGGATGAACGCCCTTTGGTCACGTCACCAGGCTCCTTTTTGATCTTTTGTTTCCATTTCACTTGGTTCTTCTTCACAGACCCTTTGGGAGGGCCAGAATTGGCTTCCTCCTCTCCCTCCTCCTTCACAGTGACCTCCTGCCCATCACCACCAGCAGCGTGAGACCGTCTTCTCACCGTGCCAGGCGGGGAGTGACTCTCACAGTAGGCAGTCTTGCGCACGGTGAACGTCGTGCCGTTGATGCTGGTCTCCCTCATGGGTTCAATCTTCATGAAGAGACCGGCTCTCTGCGCACAGGTGACGTGGAAGGCAGTGTAACAGTTCACCTTGTGGCATTGGATAGCAGCTCCCATGCCCTTCTGCTTGCAGATACAGCATGTGAGCTTCCAACGAGCTGGAGGGATGTTATTGATCCCTTCGATGGGTTCCAGGAACACAGTGTTTGCAAAGCAGACCTCTGGGATCCAGATGGCACAGACCACGTGGGCCCAGCGGCCATCACTGGTCTGCTTGAAGGCTCCCCCTTTGTTCGGGCAAAGGACACAATCCACAGGGCGAGAAGGGGACTGTAAACAGCAGCGGCAAAGCCACTGCCCCTCGGGGATGTAGGGCACACCGTAACACTCCTGGTGCACGGCCAGATTGCAAATGTCACAGAACAGGATGACATTGCTGTTGTGACACTCATCGTCCATGCAGACACAGCAGAAGGCATCCTCATCGATGAGGGACTGCTGAGCCCCGTTGTTCCGGCTCTCAAGGTACGACTCCTTTTCCAACCGATCCACCAGCAGCTCAAAAGTGTCAGCAGAAACTGTCCCATAACCATCAGCCCTTCTCTTCTCGTTGACCATCTCCAGCCATGCCAGATCCTCCTCATCCATGTCATACTCCACTTCTACATCGAGGTCCTCGGGAGGCTTTTCAATGTACCGGTAGTAGGCAGCAGGGAGGGGAGGGGCATCTGGCTGGCTGAAGGAGTCCACCACACGGAATTTGGGCTGGGGCAAGTGCAAAGACATCCCTGGTGCATGTTTGGAGCAGGACTCCTTCTTCTTGCCTTTGGAAGGTGTTTTCTTAGATTTGGAAGTGAAGAGGGGCTGCTCACTGTTCTCCTTGTTGCTGTTGCACTCGGTGATGTCCTGGGCTGTCAGCTCGTCCTCTGTGATGAGTTTCAGGGGGTCGTAGATGCTGATGCGATGGAGCCGCCCGTCGATGTCCACCTCCACGATGCGCTGGGCCTGGGCATAGGTCAGCGTCTCTCGGGTGGGGGAGCACTTGAGGCTGTAGGGCGAGGGAGAACGCCTCCCCTCCAAGTGCTGCCGGCACCTCCTCCGAGGCTTCCTCATCCCTGTGGTCCAGAGACCCTGTGACACAACAGGACAGAGGACAGTGTAAGATAAGGAGACAAGCAAGAAGCAGCACAGACTGAAAAACTCACTCAACGCTGCTGTAGAGCAAATTTCTACCAGAGACTCCAGCAACTGCAGGCTTGCTGAGTCTCTACACCTTAGATACGGCAGGTATTTGATATATCAACCATTTCTTGCAATGTGTATCAGAGCAATGCACAGCACCCTCCAACTTCCTCTATTTGCACCTCAGATGTACACTCCACCATGGTGGTAACCAGTGACAAAAACTCAAAATAATTTGACAGCACAATATACAAGCAGTCTGCTGTGCACCCAGATCAGCAAACCATTCAGATCCCCCAAAATTCAAACAACACTGTTCACATCTTGCACCATTCACATATTAAGCTCACACAAACCAATGAGTTCTTCTCTGCTCTCTTGCCTGTGGCTTTCCTTTTATATCCCCGAATGTGCTGGATGTTTTCCAGGTGAAAAGGAATGCACTGTTCAGGTCTTATGAAAGCAGTTTCCAATTTTTTTTTTTTTTTTGTCAGCTCCAGATGAGAAAACTAGTGGTTCTCCCTCAGTCCAGGAAGGAGGTCCTCCAAGTTTCACAGCTCAGGGCTGCCACCACCAATCCTTCCATTCTGACACTGCAGATGCAAAAAAGTCCCACAATGAAAAATCATCCTCCAGCTTTGCTTTTCCTTCTCTCAAGGGTCACAAGCAGAACCAGAGGATGAGCTGAGCAATGTAGCAGAGACCAGATGTGCATCTCTTCTGTTCTTCCACGAGGAAGCAAAGAGGAATAAACATGGCAGCAAGCAGCATGGATCCCAATGGACTTAAAAGCTCTGGCATTAGCCCCTCTGGAGCCACAATTCCCATTCATCCACCTGAGCCGCCTGCCTATGGAGAGTCCGCAGGGCTACAAGCAGGGGAGCAGCAAGACAGCCTCGAGCACCAGGAACCGTGCAATGGCATTTGCTCAGAGCCTTAACAAAAAGCCCCAGCCAGCTCTGCCCTCGCAAACTGCTAATCAGTAACCCAGATAATTAGCTGAGAGTCGGCTGCTGACATTAAGGAGGTGCCTGTCAGAGGGGAGCAGGGGAGAAACCTGGGGAGGTGGTCTGGGGGAGGATTCAGACATGGTGGCAGCAGCTCGGTGATCAGAGGGCGAAGGAAGGAGCTGGCAAAGAGGGAAAGCAGAGAGGAAGCCAAGTGAGTAATGCAAGAGAGAAGGGCAGAGTCAAGGATGGGAACATGACTTATGGGAATAAACGAGCTGAGGCTGAAAGAAGTCGGAAAGGAGACAAAGAAAAGCAAATGTAAATTCTCTGTGAGAAGATAAGCCAGCCCAGAGCTTATCTGTTGCTATGCAGAGGCCTGAACCAGCACCTCACCCTTATTTAAAGCAATCCACATATTCAGTCCCTTTCTGTGGGACCCATAGACAAGAAAAAACACTACAAACCCACAATCTGTACTCAGCCAATGCAGTATTTGTGCTTTATGAAGGACATAGTTCCAGAAACTCTCACCTGTGTGCCACAGCAAGCAGCATCTCACAGGACCAGGACCTACAAGAAGTCCAAGCTTATTCCAGAAAGAAGGAACAAATTCCAGGAGCAATACTTTTTTCCATTACTGGTTCTCTGAACCATGAGATTAAGCCACGACACCACCTGTGTCTTAAGAAACAAACAGACTCTGGGAAAGGTTTCCAAACTCTTCCCTGCATCCACAGAAATACGCTGCAGGTGCCAGTTTCAGTATGCACACCCATAATGATGGAGCCTGTAAATGCAGTTTTACTTCAGATGTAAAATAAAAGATGATAATTTCTACCTGCAAATACAGGTACCACAAATTTTGGTGGTACCTTTGCCCTAAAACTTTAGTCAGTCACTTGATCCACACGCTCCAACAGACACCTAACTGCACTCATCCTGGCTGAGCTCCAACGGCTTCAATCAGTAGGAAAAACGAATTTTTAAAGGAAGGTATAAAGGCAACTTGATCATGAAATGAGAAGAAAACCTGACAGAAAATCCTGCTGACAAACAGGTCTGTTACAATTCAGGCTGGTACAAGCAAAGAAGATACTGGAGGCAAAAAGATATATGGAGGATAAAGTAATTATTATGAGCTGACCACACACTTCATTAGTATTGTCTTCAGGAAAAATGAGGCAATAGCCAATCGCTTGGAATGCTGGAGGGACAAGCAAATTTCAGTGAAACAAGCACCTGAAGAAAGGGCTCTTTTATCTGTTAATGGGAAAAACAAGCGTGCAGAGTTCCTCTAGTGAAACAATCAGTGTATTTCTAGAAAAATTACCCCAAAGTGGGCTTTGCACCACAGCAACCAACTGCCATAAAACAACCCATTTGTAAAACACACAATTACTTAGCACTATGAAGAAGCATCTAAAATGGCATGGAAATTGCTGCCAACAGGAGCTGAGTGCCTGGAATGAGACATACACCTGGATATTACAAGAGACACCTCCAAAATACCTTGAAAGCAGCAGCAAAATCAACTCAGACACACTGAGCTGAGCAGTGTGACCTTGTTTACAACAGAAACTTCTAAGCAGCAACCTAGGAATGTTTTGATTCCCTTGGTACACGAAAACACCTCCCAGCTACACATAAAAAAGAATCCCTCTGCAAACAGCACCTGTGCACACTGAAATGCTAAAGATACTCAACATCAGTGGGGTTAAATGCTATTTCAGCCCATGCTCATTCTGTCCTGCCATGGACAAAGGTTGCCGACATGAAAGCAGAAAGTTCAAACAGACATCTTTTGCCACTGCCACAATATGCTCAAGGCATTACAGAAAGCTCCCGTCACCCATTTCTGCTGGGGATTACAATGGGAGCAGGGGGTGAAGTTCCTAGAGAGCACAACTGAGCAAACGAGGTGGCTAGAACTCATAAAGCTGCTGAGAATTAATTTAGCTCTACCCCAGGAGTTCCTTCAAGAGTGGTTTGATTCTGAGCAGCAGCTTTCACACCTGTGGGCAACAGCTGCCTGGGAGGGCTGAAATACGTGACTAAAAAACCAAGCCCATCATCAGGACACTTAAATTTACTTCGAAGAGGGCAAAAGCTCTCCTGAAAAAACCAAAGAGATCAACATGTATGGAACAACATCATAGTACAGGCCCCATTATACACATAGTCTGGAATATTGAACACAAGTGGGTCCTCTAAAGGAAAGGCCGTGATTTCCACCTATGCAATGCTGCCTTGGCCATCTCCAAGTCCTTTTCTCACACTGCAGAAGACCTCAGTCTCCTTCCCAACCCTCCTTCATGCTGCAGTCCTTCCTTCCAGCCTTCCCACGCTGAACAACCAAGGATTCACTTTACAGCACCAGGTTTCTCATGTGCAGAGGACGCAAGGCTGGAGCTCGAGGCAGTGCTGCTGCGGGAGTTTCCTGGCCCTTTCTTTTAGGATACCTTGGTGATCCCAGCAAAAAACTAGGTCCCTCAACAATGAAGTACTTGAGTGACTTGCAGCAAAAAGGCCACCTGGATCTTGGTGTGCAGCAGCAGATGGGAACGACATAGCTCTTGTTGGACCCTGGTGCACCATGACTATATGGCAGTGGCTACAGCTCATATAGTCCTAAAGAGTTTGGGGTTTGCTGTTACCAAAGACTGCCCCTCTTTGGGACATCAAGCCAAACACAAGGTCTGGAGATGTTCCTCAGCACTGCTCTCCTGCACAAGCAGCCACTCAGCTCCATGCAGCAACTGGGATTTAAAACCTACTGCTGTGCAATGGGGAACAGACACCCATGGAGCTGTTTAAGAAACATATCTGTAAAGTAAAAGCAATGGATACCGGAGGAAAGAAACAACCTGCAACAGCTGCAGCCCCCTCTATCTTTTGCCAACCAAAACACCAGCGAAACTCCTGCCCTCGACAATGTCTCTTCATGTTCCTGCCACATCTGTGTTTGCCATGGGCCCATGTTCCCCTCACACACCTGCCAAGGGTTTATGCTGCTCACACCCGCATTGATGCCTACAATGAAATGTGTCAGTGCTCAACAGATGTCACAGAGAGCTGCTTGCCCTGGCACACGCAGAGATCTTGATCTTTATCAATGCCCTGATACTTCTGTAACCAAATCGAGCTGATGGGAGATGCACCAGGCCCCGAGAGAGAGGCCCTCCCTCTGGAATGGGGAGGGTGCGAGACGGGCTGTGGATGAAATATCAGGTAAACTCTGGGCTCAGCAACAGATGGGGTGTGCCATGAGCAGTGTCTGACCTCAGTAGCAGTGCTCCGAGGGAACTGTGATATGCCACGAGCTGTGTCCGGCCTCAGCAGCGACTGAGGGAACTGTGACATGCCCTCAGCTGTCAAGCGCCGGCGGGAGCTCCTCTCAGGAGCTACCCTGCGCACCGAGGGCTCCCTGCAGGGAACTCCAGTAGCAGCCAGCGATCTGGACCTAGACACAGCAGGGACTCGGACAGAAATGAAGCCGTCCCCGGGGCGAGGGAGAGGAAAAAGCGATTAACCACAGCGGGACCGAGTCCCGGTCCGAGCCCAGGCGCGGCCACCTCTCCCCGCGGAACCGCAACAGTCCCCAGAGAGCGGGAGCGGGCGGGGGCGGGCAGCGGGAGCGCAGCGGGGCTGCGAGGCCATTGGCTGCCGCTGCCGTCCATCACAGCCCCAACACCAATAGCAGCGCACGGCTCCGCGAGGCTAAAGGCGGATACGCTGGGCCCTGCCTGGGCCAATCGCGTGGGAGAAGGTGGGCGGCGCCCCCGCCGCGCCGCGAAGAAGGGGGGGCAAGATGGCGGCAATGGGGGGGCCCGATTGACACGGCGCTGCCCGTTCCCCGTCCCCGGGCGCTCGCCGCCGCTGCCCCCTCCTCGGCGAGGGACCGCGGGCCGCTCTCGCCGCGCGGAGACAGAGCGGGAACGCGGGAGAGGCCCGCAGGCTGCGGCGCACCGGCCTCCCCCAGCTCCTTCCCGCCCGCCCGGTCACCTTCCCGCGACCCCGGCGCGGGGGTGTGTGAGGGAGGAGAGACCCCTGAAGGAAGGGTGTCGCGGCCTCCCGCGCAGAGCTTTACCTGGCCGGCTCAGCGCGCCGCCGCCGCGGCTTCTCCACCGTTGCCGCCGCCTCCTTTTGGGGGGAATTTTTGTTTTTGTTTTTCTTTTCCTTTTTCTCTTTTCCTTTTT
>VXAZ01000803.1:576372-620873 GCA_013399875.1 Gymnorhina tibicen
TGGCGGCGGCGCGGGCCGGCCGAGCGGCGGGGAGAGGCGGCAGCCAGCGGCCAGGCGGGGGAGGGGGCTCCGCGCTCCGCTCCCCCCGCGGGCAGGCACCGCCCGCCCCTCCCCGGTGCCTTCCCACACCCGGGCCGCGCCGAGCGGGAGGCCCCCGGGGGCTGGTGGTGACGGGAGGGCGGGGGGTCCCTTCGCGCTGGCCTGACGGCTTAGGCGGGGGCCGCAACCGCCCGTGTCTCCCCCCCCCTTGGCTGACGAGGCAGAGAGCCCCGGGGAGCCGCGGCCGGAGGGGGCTACCCCTGCGCCTCTCTGCCCCCCACATCATCCGCGGGGTTGGGATTTGGGAGCTCGGGTACAGCCGTACGGGCCCGTCCCAGGCCGGTACCTCGCAGCCGGGCGCCCTCAGGCCACGGGAACTGAGGTGGGATTTTTGTCCCAGGCTCATTTGGGCTGCCTTCCTCTTGCAACCCACTTTTTTTCCAGGAGGCGTGGGGTCCCAGGAAACACCCTGGAACATCGCCAAGTGCCAGAGTCCAGCCCAGCTACACTCCCAGAGAACCTTTGCCTGCCACTGTTAGCCTAACCAGGCAACATCAAACAAACGATGTAAATAGCAAGAGCCTGTATTTATTTTCTAGGCAATACTTCAGGTCCAGATGGCCTCTTCACATGCAGAGGTGTGACAGGCTGGGAGGACAGCGAGAGAGGGACTGAGGGGATCGAACAAGGAAGTTCAGTTAGCAACTGAGATAAGTATTGAGATAGGAATTGCAGAGGCTCCCACACTTACTTTTTATAGAGCATGCCACATACTTGGGCATATGTGTGTTCCACCTCCCACTCTGTGCAGAGTATTGCATAATACCACCATCTGAATTTATAGAATTAACTGTTTTAGAAGGAAGCAATGAATGCTGTTTTCCCTCATTTACAGTCCAGCTGGAGATCTTTTGTCTCTTAACGTATGTTAACCATGGAATCTGAGAGCAGCCAGTCTGTGACAGTGTTTCACAAAGTACACAGGTTGGACTAGAGCTTGTTGCTGCTTTAAAAGCAAAGGAAAATGTGTTACTTACTGCTGAACAGTCTTTACATATCACCTTTGAAGTATATACTGTGTATATATGGTGTATACTTTTTTGCAGATCTACTATTTACATATCAAAACTTGAAATAATAATCTATTCTTGTCTTGCATGAAAAATAACATATCAAAGATTTAAAGTCCCAATACTCTTACTGGTTTACAAAGGATCTCACCCTCAAAAGAACAGCTATGTAAGAGTATGGTCCTAGCCATGAAGGGTAAAACAAAACCCAAAACAATCTATAGATGCATTTGCTTCCTAGTTGAACAGGAAATAAAATAATTTCAATAATTGATGAGAGACTTCAAAGGCTGAGAGAACTGGCTTCGTTCAGCCTGGAAAAGAGAAGCTTTGGGGTGACCTAATTGCAGCCCTTCAGCACCTGAAGGGAGCCTACAATAAGGATGAAGAGAGACTTTTTACAAGAGCATGTAGGGACAGGGCAAGGGGGAATGGTTTCAAACTAAAAGCAAGTAGGTTTAGATTAGGTAATAGGGAAAAAATTCTTCCCTATGAGGCCGGTGAGGCACTGGAACAGGTTGTCCAGGGAAGCTGTGGCTGCAACATTCCTGGAATTACTCAAGGCCAGGTTGGATGGAGCTGTGATGAACCTGCTCTAGTGAAAGGTGTCCCACAGCAGGGGATTGCAAACAGATGTTCTTTGAGTCCCTTCCAACCCAGGCCATTCTATGATTTTCCTTCTTTATGTGGGAATTTTAATTGGGTTTCACTTGAATTTTTTTTTTTTACTTTTCTTTTTTTAAATATGACCAACTTTTGCAAACTCTTTCATTTTGACCTCAGTTTTGAAACTTCATACTCTTAAATTTGCACTGCAATTAGCTTATTATAATCATATTAGGTTCCCTATTAAGAACAGCAGGATGATTTGTGCACAGAGATGTCCAGACGTCTCTGATGACTGGGGGCCATGTGTTACAACATCAAAACAAGTTATTCATAGTTTAGTTTTGTATCAAAGCTGTGGAACTAATGTGTTATTTGAAAAAAACATTCTGAACTTTTCTCAAATCCCAGAGGCGCAGCTTAATTCAATTTCTTTGCTGTCCCAGTTTTTAAAGGGTGCAAGTGCAAAATTAGTGATGTTGCTTCACATGAAAGCAGCAGCCAAGACACCTCAAACAGAGTTGGGCACCTTCATTCCTATTACAATTTTCCCCATGTTTATTCAAGCATATAAGACATACTTAAAAAAGGAAGAGAATTAATATTTAGAATTGCGAGCTGACCTTTTTTCTTTGTTGATTTATTAAGCCTCGGAACTGAGTTATGTTTGTATCTCTGGCTGTTTGTTCTGCTGCTGTTTTCTTCAGAATTGCTGAAATCAGAGCAATTGCTAAACAGGACCCTTGTGCATTACAGGTTAAAACCTGATATCTCAAAGTGAAAAGCCTCAGCTGACATGCATTTTCACTGGATTTTTATATATATATTTATATAGGCTCCTAGGAAGTGCTCAGCTGCATTTCCTAAGATCCTTTATAAATATAAATATATAAATATATATATATTAAAAAACCCTCTTCAGCCTCACTAACATCAGAGACGTTACACAAGCACCCAGCACTATCTCCTCAGTGGTTCTTTTTTTTTTAATCTCAACAACCTCTAGTTTTAAAACATTTTTTTTTTCATTTTTTTGAAGTGTTCTGAAGACAGATCTGAAATGATGGTTTATGGCAGAAGAATTTTTATTTTTCTAGCCAAACTCGGCTAAAAGAAGTTAACTCACTTTGATTTAACAGCAAATCAATGAGGGTTGCAGATATAATATACTAACCCTTCAGTATTATTTAATGGAGTGCATTCCAACAAAAAACGAGAGCTGACTGAATCAGCTGTGAGCCAGCACCAGCTGAACATCACATTAAAAGCTGTGTAAGCTCATGTGCTCAGAAAATGGCCTTGTAGAGAGAAATCAGGGAAAACATCCCCTCAACCACATTCACCTGGAAACTCTGACATTTTCACAGTGTAGATTTGGACTCGGTGATTTTAATGGCTTTTTCCAACCTGAATGATTCCATGGTAAGTGCAATTAGTGCAGCAAGTGTCCATCCTTTTTGGGGAAAAACAAATTACTGCTGCCTATTCTGGGCCTCATTCAGTCTTTCATGTCTTGTTTCTCTCAGCTGTGAAAAGAAAAACAGCCATAATCACGTTTCCAGCCAACACTCTGCTGACCCATGATACAGGAAAAATGCAGAGGATTAGGAACGCTTTCCCTGGTTGCTCAGGCAACAGCGAGACATGGGAATATGAAAAGGTATTGCCATCCTTTGTACAGTATCTCACTAGAGTTCTCAGATGTGTTTATAATTTTCTATGTTTTTCTTCTTTCCCATTATCACATACTTAAAACATGAACGTTATTTGTTTAGTCTGCTACCTAAGAATGTGAAAATGTTAAATATGAAAGCAGATGATCTTTTTCCTGCAGGATAAAAGAAGTAGCTTTCTGAGAGGCTGTGGAAATTTTCAAATTGTGCACTGAAAGGTTTCTAGGTGGTATCCAAAACACGCCAACTATTGTCTGTCTCAAAAATCCTGGTAATTTTGTGGTGTCTCTTAAGAAAATAAAACAATCATTGCTTCATCTGCTTTTTCTTTCCCACTTACATGTGCAAGTACCTAACAAATAGGCCCCATAAAGTTGCAACTTCACAGACCTAATTAGCTGTCAAAATAAACTTACAGAGAAAGATTGTTTCTGAAAGCTTTATTTTCCAAATTAAAAAAAGATGCTTGGAAGTCAGAAATGAATGTCAGACTAGCAAGTAAATAGTATGCCAAGTTAGACATCTGTATGTTACTCGAGACAGGCACAAAAATTCCATCCATAGATCCATGTAAATTTTTATCGTACGTCCTCAATACAAACAGCAAACATATTTTTGGCTGGCCTGATTTATGGAATTTTGGACCACTTAATGGCTGAGGGATTTTTATCACTTGATTTTGTATTTTTAAGTATGTAAACTATACTTGTAATGAAAGGAATGTCCATGTATTATGTGTCAGTGTGAGTCATCCAACAGGCACTGCCTGCACCTCTGCATGAGGTAATTTCTGCTTTGACTCACAGTGTCTGTCAGGGTCACACACCCCCTCTCGTTCTTGTGCTGAGTTTGAAGGATTCCAGCCTTGGCCTGAGTCACTGGCTCTGTCAAGCAGGTGTTTTTCAAACTCCTTTCAGGAAATGTCAGTAGGATTTCCCCCCACCTCTCCCTTCTGGTAGCTCTTCGTTGAAACGTGTCCTCGGATGCCGTGGGAGCACTGGGATGGTTGGTCTGTACAGATAGATACTCTTTCCACTACCAACCTGCTGCATTTTCTACTGTCTATTTTCAGTTCTTGGATGATACATACCGCAAAAAACAAATATACATACACCTCCAGGGTTCCTGGCCCTACAGAGCACCTGCTCCCCACATTTGTTGGGATACTGGGTAATGCATTTGGACAGTGTACTGTCACTATATGGGGTTGGTGGATGAATGAATGAAGCCAGAGCATGGAGCCCACACAGCAGCTGTTGGGATTGCTCTTGCAATTTCAGAGCATTCAGGGTAAGTGTAAACTTACCGAGAAACCCAGAAACCCAGGCCCTGAAACTGGATGTATACTTAGCAGAAAGATTGATGCTGAAGAGACTCTGTGTGCTATCCCTAAAACAAGCGAGACTGATGATTGCAAAATCTATGCACCCTACTCACAATTGTTCTTCTCACACCTATTTGTATCACATGTCCCCAGTGTCTCTTCATGCTTGTCCTCTGCTCAGACAGACAATTCCCAAAGGGCCTCTTAAATTATTCTTTAAAACTATCCAAGTCCCTTTCCAACTACCAGCAGACTGCTCGGTACATTCCTTTATCATGAAAATGTTTTCTCCCTCAGCCATCATTACTGAGACAGAAAACTCTTCAAGTCTACCTATCCCCTTTTGAAGGAGGGCAAGATGATTATGGAATCATACACTACATTCCCATTTACAGTGGTTCATGGGTTCTGTCTGAATGGGTTCTTTGCCTTAAGAGATGACTTTGACTTTAGAGATGACTTTCTGAAAGAAAGCTCTCTACTCTAAAGGTCTCCATAGATGTACTCAAATTTCTCTACGAGATTGAGCTTTTAAGACTCTTTTCTGCCTCTCCATGTCCAGGGTTGCATATAGTCAGGAGGGCAGCCTGCCTCACCCACAGCCCTGAAACATCTCCCTGTGCACTCACAAACACTCACCTGGACAATGACCCTCCACTGCAAACCACCAAGCCTCATTTTACCCTGGCACAGGCAGCTCTAAACATCTGCAGCTCTCTGAGATGTTAATGGCAGCTGCAGAGAGCTTCTCTCCAACCTCTGTTCAAGATTATGCAGGGCACAAGGTAGCCAGGTCAGATTCAAAAGGACAATATTCCAACTGCAGTTTGACAGATGCAGCTTGAACTTCTCCCTTCTGCCACTCAAGGAAAATGCAGGTTGTTCCTTAGCAAGAGGAAAGGATGAACCCTAAATCTCATCAGGCTGGGTTTTTCAAGACAGAGTCAGCAGAATATTATTGCGTATCCCCCAGCCTAGCCCTTTACAAAAGAGTGCTGCATAAAAAAGCATTGAATTTCCAGGGAATTGAGGGCACATCACAACAGTTCTGTGCTCACTGTCTCTACCTAAGAGAGGAGTGAAGCCAAGGGCTTGTACATAGCCCAGACAGATACGAGCCAAGAGAAGCCACATCTTATCATCATGGAGCAGCTGTGCAGCTACAGCAGGCAAACATCAACACCACCCTATCACAAAGCTGCAGTCACTGGAGGGTTTTATCCCGAGTGCTGCATGCCATGAGCTGCAACAGGGAGACAGCCAAGAAACATGACATCACTGTGTCCAGTTCCCAGTGGAGAAGAGAGATCAGAAAATTCTGGAAATGTTGCAGTTTTCCCTCAGTTGCAGTCTGTACAGAAAAACTGAACATTACTTAAGAAGAAAATTAGAGAATACTGAAAACAAACAACTCGGCTAAACCAAACCGAAATAAGTCAGCAGCTACAGAAGAGGGGGGGAGTTGTGAATCACTGCATGTATTACTGAGGTCACATACCTCAATACTTTCCTCTAGTCCTGGGGACTCTGTGCTCTGATACAGAGAGGACACTTGTCTCTTGGCACATATCCCTTGGGATAGACGTTGGAATGATTGCCTGAACCTGCCTGATCACTGTAGGGAAGAAGGTGTTGCAGTCCAAAGGTGTTATCACAACGAGCAGCTGTGCCTGCCTAGCACTGCACTATCAAGTGACTGTATTGATAAGCTGTGGATCTGCAGATATTCCAGTTTCAGCACAGGCTGGAAAACTTCCTGCCAATCCATATTCAAACTAACCTGTGCAGCTGCTTGGGACACCCAGTCTACTGCTGTGGGAAGTGGCCTTGAATTCCCAGGCTGTGTTTGCTGCTGGCAGTGAGGAGGAGACAGCACTGACCAAATCCCAGGGAATGAAATAAGCAGGGAAAAAAATAAAAACAAAAGAGGCAGTGGCTCTTTGGAGAGGAAGCATCCGAGCAGAATTCTGTGTATAGGATGCGTTTGTAGCTGTTCTGAACACAGGCTGGTCCCATGGTGCCCTGGAGCTGACACCATCCCAGCAGCCTTGCTCTGCTGGGTGCTCTGTGACTACTCAGGGAAGCAGGACACAGTCCGAGTCAAACTGGACAAGGCCTTGTTATGCTGAATTTCAGTATTTCTGTTCCTTTTGCATAGGACTCACTTCCCAGTCAATTTTACCTTTTTCTTTGCCTCATCCTTAATTAATGTACTCAACCCTGTGTTTGACAAGACTAACGAGAAAGCATGAAACCCCTCCTCTCTCAAGTGGACAAATACAGGAAAAAAAGAAAAGAAACACCAGGTAAAATTCTCCCACTTAAAGTTTCAACAAGAATATATTTGTCTTTTATGTTGAAAACTGTCTGGGGTGCTTCCCCTTTAGTAGAGCAAAGTCCAATGACCACAGCATGGTGTCATCCTTGTGTTGGCCCCACAGGCCAAATAATGGCCACCAGCAACGCAGCGTGGAATGAATTTGATGTCATCAAGGAGAACTGAGTCCCAGCCACAGCTGCACCCGTCGCTATAATGACATCCCACTTCTCTTCTTTGAATCCTTCCGTGCAATGGGACTGAAGGTCAAGATCTCCTTGTAAATATGCTCTTGAAAAACAGAACAAAATAACCGTGAATGTGTGATTTTAGAGGACACAAATAAAAGTTGGAGTGTGGGATGTGCAGAGAGAAAGGCATTCAGTGGCAGCTGAAAGAGACAAAGGAGAGAGACAAAAAAAGTCTGCCTGAAGAGCTGGAGGGATCTTTGTTGAATGCATAAAAGCGAGAGATCTGTGCACCACCACTGAGGCATCAGCAGGCAATCACAGCCTTACTCAGCATCTGCAGAGGAAAGAAAGAAGAGTAGGAAAGTCCCGTGCTAGACAGAAACCTCAAAGAAAATAAACTGCTTACTTTTCCACTCCTCTATTGAAAGCTTTTCATGTTCCAGAGAATCATCATAGGAGTGTTGTGCCTCTGTCTCCTCCTCGATATCTCGGAACTGGTCGAAGTAGGGGTGAGCCAAGGCCTCCGTTGCTGTAAGGCGCTTTTCCACATCCAGCTGCAACATCTTGTCAAGCAGGTCCACGGCTGCAGAGGATGGAAACAGGGCTAAGCAAGGTGCAGGGGAGCACAGGCACCCTGTGCATGAACCCTGCAAGTGATGGCACTGCTATTTCCTGCAGTGTTTCGTCTCCAGACCTGAACACTGAAGAGATTCCTCAACCTGGTCAAGGCAGCAAGGAGCTCCCATCAGTGGAGATGCAAAGTCTGCCCAACAGCAGCCTCAGGGAGCTCTTACTAACAGAAGTTAAATTGTGCAGAAATAACAAATTAGACTTGAATAAGCCTTGCTGCACAGATTGGGCTGCAGAAACATGAGGACTAAGCCAGTAACCTCAAGATATTTCTCAGTTGTAATAATTTACTTTCATTCAGAGCCCTGCATCTCAAAGGAGCCTTAACATAAGTAGTCTGTATAGAAACCTATACATCCCTGGAAAAGAGGAGGGCAGGAAACTCAGATGCTGACTAGTCTGTCAGCCCCATTCCCACTTGGTTTTAACATTTTAAGACTTTCTTCCATTCAGTTTCTAGAAGAGTTTTGCTTGCTCTCACCTTTAACCTACCTGGGAAGAGAGCTCTTTGTAAGAGATAGTTCTTACCCTGAAAATTGCACATCTGCTGTCTGTTGAATATTGCTAGATCCAGGTATTCAACAAACAGGATCTACACTGTACTTAAAAAATAGTAATTTTTAAAAAAGTAGTAAATAGTCAAGAACAGCAGAACATCACCATTGTAATGCCAATAAAATATAATTCTGCTTTTAATTGATACATATTTTCCCTGAGGAGGGGCAGGGGCACAAACTGCAAGGGAAAAAAGTAGCAAGAAATTATGAGAAGAAGGAGAAAAAGTTGGGGCTGTGGCAGTCAGCTTGGCTCTGTTCCAGCTGTGAAAACTCATGAGAAATGCTGGAGATGACTTACCCTGAGGATTTGCTTTAGGGAAAAGCACAGACAAATCCTTCTTGGGGATTTTAGGAAGGGACTTGATATAACTCTTCGCCTGAAAGGGCAAGGAAAGCACAATTACTGCACGTGGAGAGGTGTGAAATACAGCTCTCAGTCTCATGGCTCCGATGAGGAAAGGCAAATGGAGACAAGAGCAAAGCATCCCAGATGTCCCATTTCAGCAAGCAGTTTACAAGAACTATTTTTACCAATCGAGACAGAGAAATACTTCTGTTTTAAGAGCCAAGCTGGAGAACAGAGAAGGTTGGTGGTTTGCTGGGGCATCAGGCACCTCCCGTGGGAGTCCCTGCAAAACACAGCAGTTCCCAGCACAGCACCAGGTCCATCAGATGTGCCACCAGCACAGAGAAATGCCTTCCTTGCCGAGGGGAAAAGGCTGCTGCTGCACTTCTGCTGCTGTAGAGGCAGCACCTCCCCCATGTCAAACACAAGTTAACCTCTTCCCCTGACACCTCTGCCAGCAGGACCCAAATCCACAGGGAGCTTCCTTACCGCTTTGTCCTCCAGCTTCTCCAAGAAGTCCTCTCCTGGATGCCCTGTTACTTTCAGGATCTGGGTCAGTTGATCCAGGTCTGGCAAGCTGTGTTAAAGATCACCCTTTGAGGAGGAACCCCTGGACATTCCACCACAGCTCAGCCTGCGAGAACTACAATTAGCTCATGATCCAAAACCCATCACAGTCACACAAGCAGAGGTTCATTAGACTGGCTAAAAGAGCTCCAAGCCTTTCTCCCTGGTATGGCATTTCCATCAACAGATAATTTTTCTGGCACAACTATGCCAGGACACACATCTGTGGGCTTGGAAGGGTATGCAAAGCTTTGGGAATGGAGCCATGGCCACGCAAGGTTGAACAGCTGTTGTAGAGCCACACCACCACAGAGGTGTATTTCTGAGATCCCCTTCTGTTTTCCTCACCAAAAAGACTGGTCCTTGTGATTACCTCCTGACAAACCACAGACTGACACCTGTTTTTCTCAGTAGTCTCATTCATAAAAGCCCTTTCACACACACCAAGAATCATTACTCCCCTCAGGGAAAAGGTTCAGCTTGAAAGGATACAGTCTTTTCCTTTAAAGAGTGTTTTCCCAGTCAGCATTTCTGCCATGATACAGCCAATAGACCAGATATCCACTGTCCAGAGAGAAAAGGGGAGGGGAGGGGGGGGAGAGACAAAAAAAGGAATTAAAAAGGCAGCAGTGGTTGCTGGGGCTGTCGCTTTTGCTGTGATTTAAATTTCACTCCCTCCCACCCTCCTCTGTTCTTTCTATGCTGCTAAAATCTCTGCTTTCATCATTTCCTGCAAGCACCAGCTCTGGGAGTTGTGCAACAGCTCTGGGACCTGCTCTGCTCCAGGGAACACTGATGATAAAGAGGAAAAACAACCGGACAATTCTGTGAGATTTGGCCCAGCAGGATCCCCCGGCTCGTCACCAGAGAGTCACACTGCTGGGGCAGGGCTGCTCACCTGTCTGGTTGTAATGCATCCAGTTCAGGATGACTTCCGGGGCTCTGTACCACCGTGTGACCACGTAGCCAGTCATCTCAGCATCAGCCTGTCTGGCCAAGCCGAAATCCAAGATCTGCAGTTCCAAAGGAAGAATAAGGAGAAGGAAGGGCAGGAGAGAAAAGAGAAATCCTATGGGCAAGTGAGACTCTACTTCTAAAGGAAAATGAAGTAGCTCCAATCAGATAATAACAAAGCTCCAACTACACCACAGACACCCATGGGATGGTTCAAAGAATTAGTATGTCTTAATTCCAATTTAAGTCTTAAATTGCAAGCCAGCTGCAAACCCAGTTGTCATGAGAAGACCCTGCTGGAAGGATCAGGGCTTTGTGCTCCCTGGAAGGTCACTCCTTTCTTGAAGCTTAAGTTTTGAGTCTCTGTGCTTTATTGGAGTTGGTCTATGACCTGGTGGTGAAGGCATGCTCCCAGGTCACCACAACTCACCCTTTCCTATAAGAACACCTTGCAGGTGACACAGCATGGCCTCTCCCTCAATGCTGAAGATGAACAAGCTTGACCCAACCTTTATGGGCAGCAGAGCCACTCCCTGAAATATACATTACAGAAAATGCGTGCTAGAGCACCACAGCAGCCAGCTGCAGGCAACCCTGAAAATAACTTTGTCTGGAATCACAACCACAATGTCCATGAGAACCAAAGGGCAACTGCACTTGAATCCAGTTACCCTTCAGGGATCATTCACTGCAAGTGTTGCTCAGCAGTGCTGAATTTCTCTAGGAAGTCATTACACACTGCCATGCCACGAGGATTCCAGTGACAGAAGGTTCATTTGAAGTCTTGTGCCCTGATTCAGCAAGTTACATCAGCAGGGGAGTATTTCCCACTGCTGCAGCCGCCAAGGAACACAACGCCTGGAATCGAGGCTCGGGAGGAAAGAGGAAACATGACAGTGCCAATTTCCTGCTGGCAGAGCAGCTCCTCCACGAGCTGATGTGCTGCTGGTGCAAAGTGCTGCTTTGCCACCTACCTTCAGCTGACAGTCTTCATTCACAGCCAGGTTACTTGGCTTCAGGTCCTACAACAGACAAGAGCAGAAAAATTGGATGTTTCAAGTCGCAACACATCAACACAGCTCTCAGTTGAACCTCTGCTTGCCTTTGCTGGGGCCCCATAACACCCCAGGTTCAGTATCAATTCAGCAAATGACTGAATTAACACCACACCTGCTATACTGTACAACTCTAGATTGCTATTTGATTCTTTTCTGAAACAGTTTTAATTCAAAAAGCATCATAAAATGCTTCTCAGCTCATCAGAAAATACAGCATTTTGGACATTAGCAAATTCAAACATATATATATATATATATATAGGGTGTAGGATAGGAAAAAGAGCAGACAGGATGGAAAATTAGAGCAGACAATGCTATTGGTGAAATGATGGTTAGGAATTTATTAACTTTATGACTATGCTGGTTTCTCAAAGAGATAAAAATCAGAATAAGAGCACACATGAACTTACCCTGTGGACGATGCCAGCTGAATGAATATACTGCAATAAAAAGAGGAGCCACAATGTGATCGGCAGCAGACAAAATTTTCTGTTCTCCAGCAGAGAAACGAGAGCTACAAACAAGAACTTGCTGAGAACAAACCTCTGCAGCCTTCTACAGGTCCCTGGTCCCTAGGGCAGCAGTTTGAAAAGAAATTTCTGCCCCAAATTACTGACAGTATTTGCAATGCTATTGCCAGTCTGAAGAACATGCATAGAGCAGAAGAGGAGGAATGAAGCAATAGTTCCTTAGAGCAAGTACAACAACAGCTTCAAACTATCAAAGTCATCAAGGTTACAGCAGATGACATGAAAACATGGTTATTTTGGGTGTTCAAAAAAGTAATTTCAGCCCAAAACCATAAAATTGCCAAAACTGACTACAGGGCTTTTAGCACACCTGGGGAGAGGGGTGATTTAGGTGAGCTCGTTGGTGCCTGTAAACCACTGCTGTGACTCCAGGTGAAGGCTGTGAGAGGGCAGCTGTAAAGCTCTGTCTCTGCATCCCAGGTTTGCAGTGAGTGCTTTCAGCCCCCTCAGAGCCACTTACAGAAACACATCCCTCCCTTATGCTACTGAATAGAAAATCATTCCCTCTGTGTCCTCCCCAGAGAGCCTCTGTTATGGGTTCAGCAGAAGCTCCTGCTGCTGCCAGCCTCTCACTCTCTGTGTAGAGTTTTGCTGGGGGTTTGGGCAAGTCGAAGAGAGAAGCAAGTGCTGCCATGGAAAAACCATCACAAGGCCTATCCATGGCTGCTGATTACTTTGATACTCGACTGACTGATGCCAGCAAGCACTCATTCTACTCATGTGTGCTGGAACAGGAATGGTTCAACAGCCAATACCTGTTCTGAGGGGATGCCATAAACTCCCCACATCTTCCTGTACAGTACTGGAGGGGAGTTTAGTTAGGGTCAGCCCAGAGGTGACACACAGAGAAGACACGGGGAGTCACTAAACTCCTCCAGACCCACCTACCTTCAGCCCTTTCAGCATTTGGTAGACCAGGTACTGGATCTTTTCGTCACTGAATTCATGTCCCATGATCTTTTGTAAATCTGTCCGCATGTATGGCATCACCAGGTAGCTAAAAGGCAGTAAGACAAGGCCCTGAGTCTGGAAGAAAAATGCAGGGGACCAGGCTAGCCTTGTTCTCGCTTGGTTTGGTTTTTTTTGGCTGTGTAACTCACTGTAACAAAGATGAGTTGTTGTGACAGTGTTCCTGGCTAACTAGCACAGCCTGCAGTGAAGCTGGAATTTCAACCTGTTCTGAAAACTGCTCTTTCTCCTCCCTTGAAATCAGATATCTCATTTCAAGTAAGAACAAGGATCTTTAGGATCCTAAATGAGTTTACTTTAGACCTCAAGTGAAGTTCAGTTCTGGACAGCCTTTCACCACCCAGGAGCTGAAATATCTTACACAGCAAAGCAGCTGCATTGGCTCCCAAATTTGTCATTTTAATGTTCCCCAGCCCTGCCTCAGAAGACAACATCCAGCTTCCTTCAGTATCTGCCTGCTGAGTCTGCTAATTAATAGACGGTCTTCCTGCAGGAACTGCTCTGAGAACCTTCAAATTCTCTTCCTGCAGGCTGCTAAACACTCAGCCATCAGCCAGACCCCCAAACCCAGGCACACACTGCTCATCTGCACTGATGGGGAAGGGAAAATGACTTGTCCAACCTGACCACGAACACGGAGGGGAAATGTCAAAAAAATTAATTAAGAAGAGCCAGAACCAAGAGGAAAAGAAGGACAGATCTTTCAAATTCTAATTGCCCTGAGGCCTGATGAACAACACTTCTCCCATTCTGAGTGCAGCCTCTTAGCTCAGCAGTCACGCAGCGCTAGCACGGATCACCCCACGTGTGAGGCACCGTGGAATGTAACACATCCTCATTGCACAGGTTGGTCTGTGCATGCTGTGGTGTCCCAGCTGTGAGCAGGGATGGGATCTGTTTGCGTGCTCTGGGTGTGTCAGCCACGGGAGCTGATGTGTGCTTTTGTTTCTCTGCGTTGTTTGGGGATGCCTGGCTTTCAGTCTGGTCCCTTTGCACCCTCTCTGTTACGCTGCTGCTAAGACACAGCTGTCTTGGGAAATAGTTAAGTCTAGACAGAGCAAACAACTCCAAACTTACAAGTCCTGGAACCCCTGGTAGGAGGCAGTGGAGGTGAAGACATCAAGCAGCCCAATGACCTGTGGAAGGAGAGCAGCCCACATTTAAACCTGGAAAGCATTTGCTGTGCACACGCTGCTCATCTGCTCCCCACTGGCACGTGCACGTGGGCGAACACAGAGAATTCCATCTGAGGAATCCAGGGACTCCTCACTGATGCTGCACAAATGTTTTCCCTCTTACATATACCTGGGCTCACCCATTACACACCTATTTCAGCCTGGGCACAGCAAACAGGTCACGGGTAAACCCCTGCACGTCCCAAATGTCAATTAAAACAGAGGTGATGCCACCAAAAAGGACTTGCTTGCAGGTGGCAAGGAAACACCCCTTGTGTCAGCAGGAAGAGGAGAAATGAGCACTTACATTCTCGTGTTGCATGTGCTTCAACAGCATCAGCTCTCTGTAGGCTCTCTTGGCAAAGATCTCTGACTGGAATGGGCGGCAGAGCTTCTTGATGGCCACTTTCTCCCCCGTCTTCTTATCTATGGCTGAACTGCAGCAGGCAAATAAAAAACCATTCTGATGTCAGCATCAGTATGTTTGAACAGATCCTGCAACTCCAAAGGTCATCTAGACAAGAGTTAATTCCTGTGCTCGCAGAAGGACAGCAGAGGAAGGCCCTTTGAGGAGCTCAGGGGAGCTCTGCACACAGAGATGTCACCCTGTGTGGCTTTGGGCAGCAGACCACAGCCTGTGCTCTCTGAAGGGTGAGGTGGGACACCAAGGAAAGTGGCTCATCTTTATTCCCTTTAACCTGCAGAAACGAGCTAGAGGTAACAGAGCTGTAAGAAAAGGGAAACACAAGTGGTTAAAGGTCAGAATTAGTTCTAACTCTGCTTTCTCCTTCCCTAATGCCTGGAGATAAGGGAATAAAGATATGGAAATTTCTGCTTTGCCATCTGCTTGGAGGTTGTTGTATTTTAGGGCAGGCCAGCTGCCTTCACTGTATTCTGGAGCAAAGACAGTGGATGTCACATGTTGAAAATGCTGCTGCAATTAATTCTGCTGTGTTCAGAATCCCTGGTGCTCCACATTCGCTTCTGTGTAAGAGCAGGTCTGGCTGAAAATGAGACTTCTCTAAAGCTGATGAAAACACGGCACAGCAGCCATTGCTATGGACACGCTGTGTTGTTCCTGCTGGTCACATTTGCTGTTTGCAGCTGGACACGGCAATCCTGTGACAGTTCCTCTTCCTCTGGAGGCTCCTTGCTCAGATTGCAAGGGAGGCCCCACATTCTCAGCGGGAAGGGAGGTCCTCAGACAGACAGCTGTAATTCAGGATTCTCAGTGGTGTTTTCCAGGGGTGTCTCAGCCCCTGCTTGACCCCTCCCAAGAGGCAAACAGATGAAAAAAAAAGGGTTTTCCTTGTCAAATCCCACTGTGGATTCCCAGAGCAGTTCCCACTTCTTCGTAAATCCCTTTCCCATCTCCCATGGGAACAGAAGAGCTGTAAATCATCGTGTTCAATCCCATGGCTTCTAGCTGCATCCTCCAGCCTTGCACTGGCACGTACTGAGTCAGGAGAAGCAAAGGAAGTGCAGGAGCAGCTACACAAAGCAGCTGAAGTGCTGAAGATGCTGCAGGGTATCAGAGGAGGACTCTTAGTGAGGTTTTATCTCAGTTCAGGACTTCAGCAGATGTCAGCAGAGGGGACAGCACCGTGCAAAGTTTTCTGAGGAGCCAGGGAAATAAGAGGAAGGGACTCTGACGAGGGAGCCAAACTGCAGAATCCAAGGTGGATTTCCCAGTTTGAGGGTGCACGTTCTTACCTGCCCTCCCAGCTGCTGACCCACAGAGCATCTAACCCCAGCACGGGAGAGCTGCTGGTGGAGCTTCAGCTCAGCACAGCACAGACAGCGCTGGTTACAGCACTGCCGTCACCACAGCCCAGAGCCGGTTCAGTCGGTGCAGCTGGGAGATGCCACCGTGTTCTCCCCAGCACGGATTTAGCGAACAGATGCAGTTTGGGGTGACCTCGGGCAGGCAGAGCTGTGTCCCTGCCTTGGCTGGCAGAGATCGGCAAGACCAGCGCTGGAGGGGTCAGAAGATTCTTCTTTCACAATTACATTCAGCTGGAAGCCACATCACCACAGATTTTGGCAAATTAATAAGGGAAGAAACAAGCCTTTGCTGTTCCTCCTGAGCCGCTTTCTCAGCTGCTCAAGACGGTGTAAAAGCCGCTGCTGCAGAACGCCGCAATAGGGAAGTTTCCCAGCAATTCCCAGCAGAGGACAGCAAATCCTAACTCCACACTTTCTGCCTCAGCTTTGAACAGGAATCGGCACCGAGCCCTCCCTGCTGAGCTCTGTCCATTCAAAACCACCACGGACCCCCGGGCTGCTTGGACACCCTCCTCTCCCTCCCTCCTTGAGAGCTCCAGAGCAGCCGAGACTTTTACAGGGACCACTAAAGATTTCTTTTGATGTTTGTTTTTTTCGGGTGGGCACAGAAGCTTTGAAAGGATTTCTCTCTTCCTTTTTTTTGTCCTGTCTTTATTTTTCTTCCTGATTTTCTCTGTGATAAAAATCAGAGAACACTGTACAAATACAAATTGAAAGTCAAGTCTAATCTTGCCTGATTTTGCAGGACTTACTTAAGAATCTAAGAAGCATAAATGCACCTGGGCAGCCGAGAGGGTGCCTGTCTAAACTGGAAGCTGGTGGAAAAGGACAAAACCTGGGCACCAGGGTTTCAGGATTAGTGCCAGACAGGCCAGACTTTGCCCAACTCCTATGAAAACAGACACACCTTTTTTTTTTTTATTTTTAGCTCAGCATGTTATGAAATAAGGGCTCTGTTCAGATACTATCAATGGACTGTTTCATATTGAACCTTTCAGAGTTGCCCATCTCTGGTTCCTCCGTGTAAACCCAGCAATGTCTGACTTGTGCTTGCTCTTGCTTCAGGCACCTTTGCCCGGCTGAATAATTAACAGCAGCTCCTGCTGCTCTCTCGTAGGCTGGGGATTATCATCAGCCATGAAGGAAGTCCCAGTCTGTTACTGATCCTGGTTTACAATAATTTCCATCCACTTTACGATTTCAAGCTGGAAACAGTATCGGGGTGGGGGTTGTATTGTCCGGCTGCTGCCCCCAGACAGCCCAGCATCAGCTGCCTGGGGCTGGGCAGCAAGGACAGCCTGTTCCGGCTCCCAGCTCTGTAATCACCTACAGATCTCTTCCAGACACCCAGGTATTCCCCCGCCTCCTGCCTTTGCTGCCAGGCAGGAACCGTAACGCGAGCTCGAGTCCAAAGCAGCCCAAAAGCTGCCCTGACCCCGGTGCCGGGGTGACCTCCAGGCTGCCCCGGCCCCCCCGCCCTGCCCGCCCCGTCCCCTCTCTGCCCACCCGGCCTGACCAAAGGGGGAAACATTTTCTTCGAGCGAGCGAGTCTCCAGCCGTGCGCTGGAGCAGGAGACAGCCTGCCTCCATCACACATGCAAATGTCCTTCCTTAATGGAGGGGTGCTGCCAAGCACCTCCTCGTTTCCCCCCCGGCACGGAACTTCAAACACCCCCAGGCCGCCCCGCGCTGCCGCGGGCGGTGCGAGCAGGACCCCACTCACCACACCGAGCCGTAGGCCCCGGACCCCAGCGGGTGGAGGGATGTGTATCTCCTGGGCAGCTCCCAGAGCGTGTTGTTCACCTCCTGTCTGTAAAAGCCTCTTCTCCTTGCGATGTTCATCGCCCGACGGGTGCGGGACAGCCACCCCCCCAGAGTAGTGGAGTACGAGAGGGCTTCTGGGGTGAGAGCGGGACAGGGAGGCTTCCTGCGCTGGTAAAAAAGGCTCTAGCAGGTTTCCTTCTCTGTTTTCAGCTGTTGCGAGCGTGAAGGGACATGTCTTTGGGCCCTCCTCCCTCCGCCTCCACATTGGCAGAGGTGAGGCATCGGGTTTCCTGACACGCCTCGGTGTTGTACAGGTGCCTCTGGGCTCTGCTGCAGGAGGGGAGCACCCAGCCCCGCTCGGGCACGCCTCTGGGAGCCCCTGTCATCCGCAGCTCTCGCTCTGCTGCTCCATCAGCCGGGAAGTATCCTCACGGGGCTCGGAGAGGGGCTCATGAGATCCCTCCTCCAAACAAGGGGATGAGTAAGGACTCGTCGAGCCGGGGAATCCGAGGGACAAGCCACAGCATCGCGTCAGACACGCAGGGACGTCCTTCCTTCAAAGTCGATAGACAACTCCAGGCTCGTGACAAAGGGCACCGCGGGGTCACATCGATGGCGATTTTCTCCCAAGCCTGGCTTCCCAGCAGGGCGGGGAGGTGCTGGAAGCAGGCTGAGCTTCTCTAAGTGACCGCTTCGAGGAAGTTCAGGAGCAGCTGGGACATGGGAACATCCCGAGAACGGTTTGTGCCCCAGGCTTTGCTGGGTGCGGTTTCATCTCCTGCAGCAGCTCTAACCCCTTCCCGGGCCTTCTCGGACAAACCAAAGCCCGGGTTCACTGCTGTGCCCGTGACCAACCAGACCAGCACACCCAGCCCACGAGCAGCTCCATTCCTGGTAAGCAGAGAGCACCTCAACATTTCGCTCCAGCATGAGGAGGCTCAGGTGGGGCTCCCACACAGGAGGTGCATCCTTCCCACTCCTCAAAGGAAGTGACTAAGCCGAGCCTTACCAAGCCAGCCCAGCTGCTTGTTCTACGCCACCAGCCCTCCACCCTGCCCAGAGCCTCTGCTCCTTCCATACAGGTCACCTGCAAAGTGTCCCAACAGAAAACACAGTCTGGGGGGCAGGAAAAAAATCACTGTGCCTGCTTTATGTGCAACCACTGCATTGGCCCTCGTGCTCTTCCAGCAGCCACAGTAGAGCCTGCTGTTCATAAAACACAAACCAGGGACAAGGCACTACGGCCATATCTGTGTAAATCAGCCCTGGCTGCAGCAGCAGCACAGCCCGGAAATAAACCACAGCTTGGCTGAGTCTATAAATACACCAGTGAGCAAGAGATGGCACAGCAGAACCTCCTGGTCCTTGAGCAAACATGTAGCTCATCGGTTATTTGATGAACACAATCCTTGCTCAGCTGCTTGTGCACATGCAGGCAATCAGCGCCCAATTAGGGAGTCCTGAATAGCTGGGGCATGTCTGGGCTGTACAGGGATGAGGTAACTTCAGTGACCAAATCAAACAGGGAACTTTAGAATCATGGAAACCTTGAGGTTGGAAAAGACCTTCAATCAAGTCTCACTGTGAGCCCAACTCTGCCAAGTCCACAAAAATAAGCGGTGGCATGACACAAAAATCCTTCTCCAGGCACTCTCCACAGCTGGGGGTGACAATCAGGGCTACAATTTTGACTGTGCTTCCCTTCTAGTAATAAACATTTCATCATGGGCCTACCCAAACTCCCAGCATGTTGTTCCCGCCTGTGATGGCCCTGCCTGTGATGGCCCCATAGCTGGACAACAATTTGCAAGTGTTGCACACTGACTTCATGAGTTAAGTAATTATATTCTTCCCCCAGTTCAATCCTCACTGATTCTAGTAGTTTGTTTTTTCTTTGCTGATCAGGATATACTGTAACTGAGCACATTCTGGAATTATAAGTCTTGGGTGTTCGGAATTTTTTTTTTTTTCTCCCAGAAACCAACCCATGACTGGTCCTGTTTAGACTTTTTCCCCCCTCGCCTCAAGCCAGCAGACAGCAAAAGTGAACAGGAAGGCTCACGGAGCTGAGAGAACCCTCCCCTCACTGGTCTTTGTATTTCCTCAAATCAGCTGCTGTGGGAGTGGGAATCAACTGCCGGATTGGGATCAGCACCACCTCCCTTGGTTCACCAAGGCCTAGAACTTCAGTGACTGTGGGCTGTGTTAGTGTGAGGAACAGCTCTCGTCAGCCCAAGTTCTTCTGAGGGACACTGATACACAGAAGAAGTTGGAAAAGCTCCACGGTGGTGATCTTTCCACCACCAATTAGATGGCAGCTGAAGAGGGAAAAAGAAATTTCTTTTAAATAGCAAACAAGCACAACCCAGTCCTCCTGGGGGAGGGTCCCAGGTCCAGGTAAGCAGCAGGATGTTGCTCTGTTTGTGTTGAATTAGTGCTTCCCTGCACTAAACAGAAAATAAAAGGTGGTGGGGGGGCGGTTTCTGTGTCCAGCAATCATGGTCATACTCAAGTTATTTTTGTAGCAAAGAGCTCACTTGGGCCAAACACGGACAAGAAGCCCCACGGGAGCAGAGTCAGCCACCAAGGTGTGGCCTTGTCCCCCGCCCCAGCCATCACACCCAGGATCCCCCACAGCACAGCACAGAAATTCACACCACGCTAAAACTCAAACACTTCAGTGCAGGAGGTTTCCAAGTACCAGCAGCGCAGTAAATCTGAAAAATAGATTTTATTTTTAACCAGTGGTATTGTGACATCTTATCTGGCATAACCAATTACAGCAAAATCCATGGATAGGAACAAAATAGCAGATCTCGTCTTTCGGGTGCAGCTCCTGCCCAGGCAGCTGAGCAGCACGGCACTGGCAGCAGGGAGTTTGTGCCCCCGGGGCTCCCTCAGAGGACAGACTCCAGTGAACCATTCACGCACACAGACACACCCACACACACACAACACCGATAGTTTCTAAAAATCTTTAGCAGTATTTCCGCATGAAATCACACTGTAGCATCTACACATAAAATGGCTGATAAAAATAATCTCGCTGTAGGTTTACATAGTATATCTACATTTTCATTTGAATACCCAGACTGCTGGCCCAGCAGAAAAGGGAGGTTTTTTGTCTTGATTTTGTTGGGCTGTGGAGAGTTTTATCCTAGAGCACAACAGAGCTGCTCTCTTCATCTCAGCCCAGACCTTTATTAAACGTTTGGCCTGAAGAGATGGCTGGGAAGTAGCCTGGGAAGAATCAATGGCTTTGTCATCCACGTCCCATCCCTTTGTGCTGCCTCTTCAAACACGGGGCAAAAACACTACAAAAACACTCTCTGCCCCACAGGTAACAATACAAAATACTGCAAAAGCCTTTCTCCTCACATACACGGGTATGTTGCCCACACAGGATGCCTGCAACAAATTAAAGTCTAAAAATGTTTCCTCCAGAAGCCCTAAAACTGGACTCCTGAGCTCCCCAGCTACAGATGGAGCACACAAACATGCTGAGAAACCTCCCTCCTGCCAGTCTCTAACTCTGGGCACTTCACTCATGCAGAGTCCTGGAAAATACAAAATATTTGAACCATGTTTGTATTCAAACATGCTCCCTTCTCATGTTTCCTCGGGCAGAGATCAACCTGCTAAGAAATAGCCATGAAGCTCTTATGTGAGAGGATAAAAAAACCTTCTAGTAAATGTTAGTTTTATGTATATAAATATTTGTATTTATAGATACAGACAGTGAAAGGGTGATTGTGTGTTTATGCATGCTTATTTCTTTGCTTTGGATTCCAATACTTCTAAAAAAAAAATCTTTTCAGGAAATAACTTAAGTTCTGGCACAAGATACTATAGTCATTTCTTTAAAGAACATTTTTTACACTTGATCTCACAAGAAACCCTCCAGCCCAGGCTCTCCTCCTCTGCAGAGAGAAGGTCAGAACAAAGAAAAAGGTGCATGTTTCTCTGTGCTGGATACGACATCCTTCCCTCATTGAAGCCTCTAGAATGGCAGGTGTTTCACAAGGAGCTGCAGCACAGGAGGAAGGGTGCTGTGATTTTATGGCACTGCCTGAGGTACTCAGTAAACATTTCACTGATGATTGAATCGCCCCCAGTGCCATCCCCAAAAAGTTAAGGACAAAAATCAAGCAGCTCTACATGCACATACAGCTACAACATGCAAAAACACACCACCTTGTAAGGAACAGAATATACAAACGTGTGGCTAGCAAGGATCTTCCCCAACCTCTGGTTCCTGGGAGATAATGCTGAGAAGCCTCAGAACAAGAGGAGGAGGAAAGGGAAAAACACAGGAATACCCAATCCAGGGGTTGAAGTTGTTGCCTCAAAGTTACTTCCCAATTACATCAAGTTCATGCCTGGCTACCTGGGAGCATTCACCCTCAAGAACAGTGGGTCAGATTTCCACCCCAGACTTCCTTTCCCCTCTCTCCCCATTCATTTAAGGCACAAACATATTTACAGTTTCAAACAACATCTTTTCGTGTTCCAAGAATCAGACACTGGAAGGCCTCCACACTCTGCTGTACCAGGAAGATCTGGATGTAAATCAGACACCTGGCAGTGAACAAGGACATCCCTCAACCCCACCTTCAGTCAACAGAGGACCCTCTAAGCCTATAAACCAACTTTCATATTTTGAGGTTACTCAGTTGTAGGAGAATTGATAAATGGCAATGATTGCAACCAAACCTTGAACTGTCACCTTCCCCACCTTGCCCCAGCAGTGCAAACTGGTGGTGCACTGTTACTCTGGAAGAACTAAGTGCAGTCAGAACAGGTCTCCAGAGGCTTGCCCCAGGCTGTACACAGAATACAAGAGCATGCAGCATGTTTACATAGACTCAGCTTTCTTCCCTCCCCCCTCCCTCCCCAGTTCAACACACACAAAACCCCTCCACTAAGGAGAATATTGTTGTGATGAGGCACTTGAACGATAATCGGAGAGTCCCTATGAAAAGGCCTTCCCTTCACAGTGACGTGGGACAAACAGAAGAGAGCAGTTTCTCAGGACTCCATCTCCTCTTGGTCAAGCGGGGGTGGCACAAAGCTGATTACTTCATCATAAGTCAGACCTGGGGGGAAAAGTGGGACAGAAACTTAGCAGCAGGACTATGATAGCACTACGAGACACACCTTCATGCAAGAAACCTGCAATGATCTCAAGTGTTCTAACACTATTTTAAACAAAAAGTATTGTTTAATTAAGACAAAGAAGAAAAGAATGGTTGCACCACTCTCAGAGACTAACATACACAATAAGAGATACTTCCAGAGCATTGAGGAGATGTGAATAAGTTTGAAAAGAAAGATATATTTGTATGCTTCTAGTAGTAATTAGTTACCAGGGACTGTGCTAAATATGTGCACAGCACGTGGTAGATTCACTCAGTGAAAGGACCTCAGGATCCACAGGATGCCCACATTTCTATCACTTTCTTTTGTGCCTCTAACCATGGCTCAGTTGAACCTCAGCTCATGGGATGGAGAGAAGAAGACTGAGGGGAGACTCACCAAGGGCTGAGAGGGGCAGGCTCCAATCTCTGCTCTCTGTGAGCAGGGACAGGACCCAGGGAAGGGCTGGAGCTGTGCCAGGGCAGGGTCAGGCTGGAGATCAGGGAAAGGTTCTTCCCTCAGCAGGTGGAAGGCACTGCCCAGGCTCCCCAGGGAATGGGCATGGCCCTGAGGCTGCCAGAGCTCCAGGAGAATTTGGACAACGCTCTCAGGGACAGGGTGGGACTGTTGGGGTGTCTGTGCAGGGCCAGGAGTTGGACCCCATGATCCCTGTGGGTCCCTTCCAACTCAGGAGAGTCTGTGATTCTCCAGCCACAAGAGAAGCTGATTGGCTCTCTCTCCCCTGTCCCAGACTCACTTTTCCATTCTTCAATCTCAAGTTCTCTGCTTTCAAAGGACTGGTCATAGGGGTCTGCCACAGGCTCATCATCTGGGTCGTGGTACTGGGCGAAGTAGGCGTGGGCCAGCGCCTCTGCGGCCGTGATGCGTTTGTCCGTGTCCAGGACCAGCATCTTCTCCAGTAAGTCCACGGCTATAGAGAGCACCAGACAGAGAGGATTTCTCACGTGAGCTGAGTGACTCTACTCTGAAATGTAAAGCTTCTGAAAGCCCAACACATATGAGGAATCTGTAGTTTCTCAGGACCCACCCATCATCCATCATTTTCTTCCTCTTACACCCTCCCTCAGCCCACACGTCCTTCATAAGCATAACCCTGTTCTGCACTGCTGCTGCAGTCAGAACAAAGCTTTGGGAATCTTTGTGCCTCAGGACATGCTAGCTTCAGTTTCAGGCAAATTTAATAAACAAGTCTTACCCAGGGGATTGGCACCAATAAACACGTTTTCAAAGTTCATTTTCGGCATGTAAGACAAAGACTGGATGTAGTTTCTTGCCTGTGGGAATAAATCCTCTGTTGAAGTATCAGACAATATCCAGCCAGCAAGACCAAGCACTTTTCAACCATCCTGAAGCACTGGTTATTATGGTCTGTCTCCTTGCTTACTCTGACACTAAGCACATCAGCGTTATCCTGTCCCAGCTAAGGCACTCAAGACGGAGGAAGAGCTGACATTACTTGTGGTAAAGTAAGACTGGAAAGCAGAGAGGTGCAGGAAGAGCTGACTCCGTGGTGTCCCAGCAAGGCTGGGTGCAGCCTGCTGTCCTTTGCACACAACACAGCACACAATGCAAAACCAACTCACAGCCAGGCTCTCCTGAGGCTCACAAGTCTGTGGTTGTGCACGCACTGTCCAAATCTCACCTCTTCATTTAGTACAAAAATCTTGCAGAAGAGCAGGTAGTTAATCGCCCACCCCATGCCACATGCAAGCATCTCATTTCCAGACGTGGTGAACACTCAGAGTGAAGCCCTGCCCTGCAAACCCCCTTCATCTGCTCAGATCTCACCTCGTGGCTGGGCATCCTGTTAATGAGATATGCAGGGGGCGTTCCCGTCAGACGCATGATCTGCTGAAGCTGGTTAATATCTTAAGTGCCTCGTCAAGGGCTTTGTTAAAAACAGTGCAAAAACCATTTCAAACAGAAAACAGTCGCGTACAAAAGCATCTCTTCTGCAAACCACAAGGAAAAAGCCATACAGGCAGGGTCCACTAATTTTTTCAACTACCTGTGCAATGTTCAGCAATGACACGAGTGAACACTTAAAGCAATGGAGAATCACTGCTCAGCTGGTAACTGCCAGTACAGAAAGTATTTCTGTCCAGTGGAAGTAGCATTACACTACAACAAGGTTGTGTTCACATTTCCCAGCAGTTTTAAGCCATCAGAGTAGATGTTTCCTTTGGATGAGGCTACCCCACAACATCTTCCCTGTGCTGTGCAGCTACAGACAGCTTCAGGAAAAATGGACAAAAATTAAAACAGAAGCAAAAACTGTACCCTCTGCACTGGTTACCAGCTTTATTTTCTTGCTGCATAGAAAGTGCTTAAGTTTCTTGTGGTGCAAAGTGAAAACTGGCTCACAACTGACACTTTCTGAACAGCTTTGAGTGCCCTTTGACATGGGCTGGGTGACAGAAGGCATTAAATGCAAAATTAGCAAAACATTAGCACTGCATAAAACAGAGTTAGCAGGTATCAGTGAACAGGGAAAGTGAGAGTAAGTAAAGTAATGCAGCAGAAAACCAGAATTTGTTATAGTGACACTCTAAAAACCATCAAACACTTAACAGTTTTGCTTTCCCCACACAGTGGAAAAAGAGTAGAAACAGTATTTTACTGCTTTTTTTTTTTTTTTTAAACAGACTCTTGTTTCAGACCTGGATAAGAGCAATTACTATTTTTAGTGTGCAATAATAGTTAAAAAAAGACCCACTTCAACTTACACATGCAAATTAATCTTTTGCTTAATTTAGCCTTCCATCTTATGTCTCCTGCTAATCCCCTGTACTTCAAACACCAGAGTAGCCTTAAGGTCCATTCACAGGGCAACCAAATCAATCTAGGTTATTCAGCTCTAACATCTCCAAAGGTGGAACATCCCAGGGCTTTTTACATTGGTGGGATGTTCAGCAAGTTGACCAATTTATCCCAATTTGCACTGCAGATCTACCTTCAGCAGGTGTTATTCAAGGCTAACCTCATATTTGTATTTACAGTCACTGTTACAAGAACATTAAGCTGCAGCACAACATAATCTTATCACCACTTTCCACAGCTCTGATCCTCTGCTGCACCTCACAAACAGCAGCGACCTCAGTGCTCACTGTGCGTTCACCTGCTAATCCCTGGCTCTGACTATTCACTCCACCTTCAGGAACAGGTAAAATTAAAGGCCATTTCACACTGTCTTTGCACAAGTTCACAATCCAAGATGATTTTCAGCCACTTGCTGTGCTGTAGGAGAGGTCACCCTCCCAAACAGGGACTGCTGGAAGCCTTTTTGCTGCTCCCTTGGTAAAAGGGCTCCATACAGCAACATCCTACAGAGCACAAGTAGATGTATGCTCAGCAGACTCTACTGTGTGCCCTGGAACAGCTGCTACAGAAAGGCACCTAAAAGGCATTTTATGCTACGAAAACAAAGATAGTGGCAGCAGTGTTTCAGAAAGTAATCACACTACAGAAGGGACTGTGTGTGTTCAGAGGATAACACACCTGCTCTTATTTAGAAAGATCCCTGGCTATACAATCTGGAGAAATAATAACTGAGACAAGCCTCAAGCTCTTAGCCGTGAAAAATACTTCCCCAGTAACACCTGATCATACAACAGATCACAAAGCATAAACCCACAAACTGAGAGAAAAGTCACGAAGCAGTAAAATGAGAATATAAAAGGATGAAATCATACCATGGGCAGAGTTAAGAGGAATAAAGATCAGATACACAAAGCATAAGAACTTAAAGCCATCCAAGAGCAAAGAATTACAAAGGAAGAAAAATAACAGAAAATAAATCCCAACACATTCTACAGATAGACTACAGGAGAACAACACACAAACTTGGGACTTCTGAAAGGGCAGATATTACAATCAAAGTGTAAACTCACAGACTCTGAGGAGATTTTCTTCAAAAGCTCAGGCCCTGGGGTTCCAACGAGTCTCAAAATGAGCTTCAACTGATCAATATCTAATGATGGACCATAAAGGAAAATGCCGGGAGAAATCAAAATGAAAAGCGCAACACATCACCCTATTAATGCTGAAAATTAATTCCTGCCAAGGCCTTGACTGAAAAGCTATTTTAGGCAAACCATGTTCATTCCTCTTGTTTACAGCTGAGTATAACTGAGCTCTCTCTGTATCAGACAGATTGAACATCTTGTCTACAGATACCCCACATGCATTGAATCGGGCACTGCATCCTGAACTATTTTGGAGCAGAAATCTTTTGCCCCATTGGCAAAGGCTCAATCTCATGCTCCCTTCACCCCCTCAGGCCCCACACCAAGCTGCAGTTAGCAGGATTAGGTTGTATTAGTGACAGCTGAAGTAAAGCAGAAGGCTGAAAAGGGTAGGCACTCATATTAAGAAGAAAGTCAAGGCTTTTTGTGAACACCTTCCAAACTAATTCAGCCACTTGTAAAACTCAGAAGGTAAGGAAATGATTGGACCCTGCTCCTACCCTACAGCATCACTTCACCATGGGCACACCCTGCCCACAGCCAGGGCAGCTGAGCTGGCACAGGGTCCTGCCCTGGCACCTCCTGGGGACCATCAGAGCAGGGGGATCAAAGCACCTGAACATCCCCTCTGCCCTACAGACCTGCTGGAGCAGCAGGGACAAACAGAACATGGGCTCAGGTTTAATACATCTCTGTGGAAAGCTCTCAGGATGGGACACTGCAGATGGAAAGAATGTTTTACCAGGAACAGAGCTCCCAGCGGGCCACAGGCCAGTCTGAGCTGTCCCCTTTAACAAGGCCTAGGTGACAAAACACACAACTGAGGGGGGGAAACCATCAAAGACACCGTTTTCTGTCTAAGTCTCAAGACACAAAGGAGACACAAAGTATCCTTTTTAAAAACATCAATGCGTAATCTCCCTTCTTCCCTGAATTATCCTCCACAGGGATTTCAGACTGTCTGTAATGTTTATATTTTCCTTTAAAATTATACCAAAGTAGTTATAGAATTTTTTTTTAGACAATCTTGTTTTCTGGGATCAATGCCTTCCTGATGGCTTAAGACACAGCTGCAGCTCCTTCTCAGAGTATCTTTTGAGTACTACAAGAACTTCAAAAACTGTCACCTGTTTAAAAAAAAAACCTAGAAAACAACAAGTCAGAGTTCCTGTAATATTGGCCAACTCTATATATAGGAAATCAACAATGCTTTGCTAAAACCTTCACCTTTTGAGGTAAACTTTGGTCTAAAGTTTTATATATCAAATTAATTAATGCTGGAAATAGCACTTTGTCAGAACAGCGGAATTAATTGCTCACTTGTCAAGTTACTTGGAAAACTTCTAGCTATTCAAAACACTCAAAATCTAAGAGTAAATTCAATATTTAGTTGGATTTAGCATAGCTGATTTGCCAACTCTGAACTGTCAATGCTGAAAATGAAATCAGACTATCCACTGCTGTAGGAGAATTAGCAAAGGACACTCTACCAACCACAACTGGCTCATTTAAATTAGATTTTCTTCAGAGCTATTTAAAATAGTCCTTATACCCTCCACTTATTCTTGTACAAGCAACAGTTGAAGTGCAAATTTTAGAGTGCTCACATGCCATAGCTCAGTTTAAACATTTAAGTTATTTTAAAGGCATTTAAAAGCCTGTGCACAGGTGTGCCAACAATATTGCTGCCCTGTTTGCTACTGGAAGATACTTCTCAGATAAACAAGAAAAACCACAGAATATGGAACTGGCACTGCCACAAACCCAACGCTGCTTCTGGTTTTAGGCCTGCCATCTATAACCTGCTGAACTGCAGCATTCTTTAACTACAGGGCCCATCACATCCCAGAGAAATGAGCCATGAGCAGTTAAAGTCAGGAAAGAGATTTAGTAAATACAAAGCAGAAGAAAAACACCACAAGTGCATGGAGAAGGAAAGCACAGCATGCAAACCCCAAGTGCCATCTTCAAGGTACTCCCAAGGACTGATGAGGGATTCTAAAATTCAGAAAATAACCTGCCATCACCACCAGCAGCAAACCTCACGAGATTGTAAGAGCTTATCCAGGCAAAGCAAAGTTCAAAGTTGTTTTAGCTGCCGCCACAAGCAAGAATAAGGTGTATCAGAAGAATATGTAATTTCAGACTGGTTAGTTATCATGGAAGTCTCATACTACTGAATAAAAATAATAATAAAGACACTCTTCAGAGTTTAAAGGAACACAGTCAACTTAAAACATACAGAAAAAGCTAAATTAGTACAAGAAAAATCTAGATATTCTTATTTTTACTTTATATGATTTTATGCAAGTCAAATTGTCACACAAAGTCAACCTTCCTACTTACTTGTATGAATCATTCACATTACAAGAGCTGCAAAAATGTAATATATGTGTTTAACAGAAACTGATCTTGGCATAAGACACATACAACAATACTGACAAGAAAGCCTCAGCTCAGCCTCCCATGCACAGAATCACAGAATATGTTGAGTTGGAAGGGACCCACAAGGATCAGAGTCCAGTGCCTGAAAGACTCTGATTTTCATCACCTCATTTCTGGTCTCTGACTTCTTTCCCACAGTCTTGATCCCATTCTCCACCTCCTGGCAGAGATTTTACCAGTATTAGAAATCCATCTTTCATCCAAATACTTCTACCCATAGATTACAATAGGAATAATTCAATTACCTTACATTCAGTTGTAAATTAGAAGTGCTTTGGCAATCCTGCAGAGCTAAGCCCAAATTAACCACCGGGCTTTTTTGTAAGAGTATTTCAATTCTTGCTTTAAGACAATGACAGCTGTGTTCAGAATCTCTACAGATTCAGAAGTTTAAACTCAACATTAATTTATCAGTGGCATAATCATCACAGACAGCACTGAAGCTCATAATTTCAGAGTACAACTTTATTACTTACCTGATTAAAGGAACTTACAGCTTACCTGTACTGAACAGGTGCATCCCCGGGCTGTACAGAGAAATATGTGATGAACTGTAAATAACATCACAGCATTTCTGCTAAATCCTTGGTGAAAGGGACCAACACTTCAAACAAGAGAACCATCTGAACTGGGGGATGATCATCCTGGGAAGCCACTACATAATCTGTCACTCTAATTTTGGAAATGTAAAGCTACACAGTTGAGAAAATTTACATCTTGAGACCAAAAAGCAAGAACTACTTCAAATTTTCAGTTGTCAAACAGGAGCAGTTTGCAGCAACACAAAGTCACATTGCCTCCAACTGCACAGGGAATTTTCTACAATTGCAGTGGGTTTGGATATACCACATCCTTAGCTACTGGGGACAAGGCAAACATACCTTGAATTATTCGTGTTAATATTAATTCCAAAGTCAGTAAGTCAGCAATTGGACAGTGACACTACAGCAGGAACAAGAGCCTCTGCAAATCTGTGGGTACAATGAAATTATTAAGAGCCCAGAACTACCCAACAGGATCTGAACCTGGAAAACTCCTTCAACTTTCTCCTAAACCAATGCATATGTAAAGATTTCAAAGAGCCTTCCAAGACAGGAAGGAATTAGAACTGACTGTTATCTCAATTCTGCTTGCTGTCTTTAGATGTCAGCAAAACTGGAGTGAAAGCCTGGGTCCTTTTTAATCCTTGGGTAAGTGTTCCATGCACAAACAAGATTCAGAACGAACCCTGCTCCCCTTTTAGTTTTAACCTCATGATCAAAAAGCACAGACAAAGTGGGGAACCACACAGAAGGACTGGAAGAATTACAGTACTACAAAATTTTGTTTAAGATGGGAAAAGATTTGGTCTGTTTTTCTTAAATCTAAGCAACTCAGAACAGAAAAAAGCATTTAATTAAAAAGCATTACTGCCATTAGCAAAAGAAATTGAGCATTCAAAGTAAATCATCACAAGCATCTGCTGGGAGAGATAAATTAGTGAAGTACCTTGTTATGATAAAGCAAACTAATTAGATCCTAGGAGTAAGCTTCATTTTGCACTGCAGATATTAGTGGCTTTAATATACAACTAAGAACAGAGTTGGAGAAAAAACTTTTCAGACTTGGAAACATCACCATTTTGTTCAATTCACAAAAAACCACAAAATAAATCAAAATCATGCAGCATTTCTTATACAGTGCAAATCCTATTAGCAAATATTTTAGTTGCAAGTGTCAAGTTCTTTAAAATCTAAAGTGTCACTGTTGCTAGGGTCAAATAATGGCAACAGCTTTAAGACTTTTGCTTTGTTTGAATGAACAATTCTTGGTATCTCAGTTTTTCTTAAAAGAAACAAAAAAAATCTGTCCAAACTCAACCTACACATGCTGAATCAACAGATAAAAATATACCAGCTTTTGTTTAATTCAGTTTCTGTCTCTGACAACAGAAAAATACAGTAGAGATGACTACACAGTACAGTACAACAAATTCAACAAATTCAGAGAGAAATTATGAGATGGAGTCAAGCAGAAAAAAGAGGAGAGAGGATAAAGTTAAAGCACACTGAAAAGGGAGGTGACACTGTAAGAGCTGGAATGAGAGCTTCTCCTCAGGAGTGAGTTTTGGAATCCAGATGCTTTCTGGAGGTAACATTAAACAGAAGGCAGCAATTCCAACACCAGCCCTCTTTTCATCAAGTGCTAACATACTTGAATTAACTGACATAAATACTAACAAATTAACAAAAGTTATTAAAATAAACAAACTGTGGTTGAAATAATAAACTTTGGTAAAAGGTGGCCAACGTAATTTTCTCTGGCAAATAAAAGCCCAGTTTCTGGGCAATGAAAAATCCTGCCAGTAGTAAATTACACCCCTATCTTCTGTGGCTGAACAAAAATTTTAACAATTTGCATCAAGTCTCACTTCCAATTTCCTGGGGAAAATATGACCAAATCTCACAAAGTCCTCTTACAAATTTGCCAAAGTGTCCTACCCAGACCACTTTGATAAGGAAAAAAAAAATATTTTGGAAAGATCTTATTCAAGCTTGATTTTTCACACCAGGACAAGCACACTGTGAAAGAAGGTTCACAGCCTGTTTACAGTCAGGCATGGAAATGGAACCTAAACATTTCAGAGCAATTTTAATGAGAACCTTGGCACTAAAGACTCTGCAAACCCACTGTTTTCACAGCCAGGATACCTCCAGGATAAAAAGGAGAGAGGCCAGAAGGGATGCTTCACATTTGCAAGAAACCTGAAGCATGAGACGATTCTTGGCAGACATCCATGCAAGTATTAGCTACAAACTCAACTAATAAATTTAAATAAACTTAAAGGAAAGTAACTCCCAGATACAAACACTATGTAAATCTAGTGATGACAACAGACAATAAAGAGGAACAGATGTGCAGCAAAATCAAGAACTCACCTCCTTGCACTGTGAGTAAAAGAAACCATTAATTTAAAAACAAACAAACCAAACTCCATAACTAAACCCAGAACTTATTTTCTTGTCAACTATGTGAAAATGAAGATCTAATTTCCATTTCAAAAAAGAAATTACTTCTAAAGGATACGGTCTGTGCCAGGAAACAATGTTCTTCCAGTCAACAGTTCAGCCATAATGCATCCCACTGACCAAATATCAACTGAACAAAATGAAACAGAAAACAAAACGTGACACATAAATATACAGTCTCAGCAGAACCATCCCATCCAACCAGTGCAAACAACTCGGCCCTTAAATAGTCTTCAGCACTGAAGCAATCTGAAATACACTGCAAGCTAACTGATACTGGTCTGTGTCATCTAAAACTTGTACAAGTAACAGAATTCAAGATCAGGCAACTCTTCCTTCCAGACTATAACATGATCTGAACACCTAAGAGTTGGGGAGGAATCTAAACCATCCAAGAGGAAGAAACCTGTCCAAGAGGACTCTGAGGAATGGATTTGCATGTAGCCTTACATAAATTCTACCCAAACAACCACCAACTATTACACTGAAGGCACAAGACAAGCCTATATAGGTGCAAGAGCGGAAAAGAGAACGATAAGGTAGTGATATATGAAATTGGGGTAGTACATTTCTTTGGTACTCTCCTGTACAAGAACTATTCTCAGACTTTGATTTTTCTTCTCTGTGCCTGATCTACAAGTATTGCTGGAGAGAAGCTACTGGAAACTGTGAGGAAGATAAATCTGTGAAGAAGTGGCTAACAGGAGAGGAAAGAATGGGAGATTTATACACTTCTTATCGTTTCTTCATGCTGTAGCTTCAGACATTCTCCTCAACCAGATACATTCCAGTCACTTATTTTAAAAACCACTCTGCTAGGAAAAGCAAGGGATAAGTGCTGACAGTATTTTGCTGATTGCACCTTCAAAGGTTCAAATTTAAAGAAGTCTTGTGAATGCTACCACAATGGTTCTTAACTTCCACCTGACAGACTGTGGTTCAAATACCAGTTCTGAAGCATAATTACCAAGAGCGCCAACTTCTGCAATCAAATGAAAGGGAGCACGTGCAAGGGCAACCTCTGTTTTCACCCCCCACAATTCAGAAACTTGACAGAACAGAAAAGTCTTGTGCTGGCTAAAGGCATTACCTGTCTGGTTGTAATGCATCCAGTTCAGCATGATCTCAGGAGCCCTGTACCACCGGGTGGCCACGTACCCGGTCATCTCATCATCCGTGTGCCGGGCCAGGCCGAAATCCAGGATCTACACAACACACAACACACCAACTACTGCAGGGCAACAATGCAAACGACCCAGCACAAACAACCAGGCAATCACTGAACTGGGGAGAGGAGAGGTGGGAGAGCTGCAAAAACAGATTATGAAACCGAATTTCACAACCTGTGAAAAGACACCAGGCTAGAACAGCGTAGGACTCGACAATCAGAATTATGTCTGGGTATCTTGTCTCCAAAACAAGTAAACACAAACTAAAGCTGTTAACTCTTCACTTTCATGATGATCACTAAAAACACAGGAACAGATACAAAAACCACATCCTTACAACTCTTTACAGCTGGGAAGTGTATTATTACTTTTCTATGAAAGTATTTTCAAAAGGAATTATTTTGGCACTTAAGTTGCAAGGGACGTTCACATGGCACTCACTCAAACCTCAGTCAAACAAATTAGATTTATAAATTACCTTACCTTTAGCTCACAGTCTTCATTAACAGCTAGGTTACTAGGTTTTAAATCCTAAAAAATTAAACATCAACATTAACAGTGGTTATACGTGTTGTTTCATGCGTCCGAAGTAGATAAAATTGTAAATGGAGATAAAAATACAGATTCTAACTGAGTGCAAATACTAACTTTGGATAAATTATTTTATCACAGAGTCAGATATCTCTCCTGTGGTTCTCAGAGCAGATATCAGCAAAAATGCATAAAGGCTTATTGCAACACTGGTGCTGCATATTCATATTTAATAGAAAAGCTATTTTACAAAGAAAAAGAAATTATGAATCTTGACAATCCCTTCCTCTGTTCAATCTTTTTATTACTTAACCAAAATAATTCTCAGAAATTTTTTCTTGTTTCTCTTGTTGCTATATTGTAAAATTCTATGCTTTGTTTTTTAAAGATATTCTTTCCCTACAGGAAACAATCTTAAAATAAACACTCACCCTGTGTATTATGTCAGCTGAATGGATGTACTGTAAAATAAGATGACAAAATTTATGTAACAGTCCAAGTAGCCACCTCCTCATCTCTTCCCTAGAAAATACTGCCCTACCCCAGCCCACACAATTCAGATGCTACAGTCTGTCTGCAGAAGGAACCAGCTGTGTGTCTGTGGGTTTCATGCAGGTGGGTGTTCCAGTCTGCCTCTCCTTAGGAACACCCAGGAGTGCTGCCACCCGAGTGGAACAACACAAGTAAACAAAACTGAAGAAATGGAAAATTCATAGCCAGAGAGATTAGAGGGCACCACAGTTCATCATTTTCCAGACTCTGCCCATAGGAACATATCAAAATGATGGGTAGCCTTACTGATGCAGAGCTCCAGAGAGGCAGAAGTGAAAGAACAATAATAAAATGTTATCCTACAATATTCTAGGGAAGTTATAGAAGCCCCAGACTGTACTCATGTGAATCTCTGAGAATGTAACATTCACCAGGAACTTCCACCCCCCGTGGTGAGCTGTCACCATGCAGGGACGACAGGGACACTCACCTTCAGTCCCCGAAGGATCTGGTAAATGAGAAACTGCACGTGGTCATCAGTGAGCTTCTGGCATTTCACAATGTTGTTCAGATCTGCTCCCATGAGGTGTGTCACCAAGTACCTGTGAACAAAAGCAAACACGTGGGCTGTGAAGCAATCTCTTGAATAGGATTAGGATAAAAATTCCCTATAAATCTCCAGTGGCAGGGCTGACTGTCCCAAAGCACGTTGTTGAATGAAACACAGACCGTGACACTTTAAATAATGTAGGAAATTAGTACAGTGATTCCAACAGCACTGGGCAGTAAACCACAGCAAATGAACAAGTCTGACAAGTCCAATAGCTTAGGATATACTATAACTTTGTGTTGGAATCCAGGATTACTTGTGAAGGATGGCAGACAAATTAAAGAGACAAATATTTCTGTCATAACCTGGGAGGCATGAGGAGATACAAAAGATATTTTGTTGCAATCTTCAGAGAAGTTACCTACACATCATTGAATTCTTCTAGTGATTTGGCAGGGGTGAACACATCCAACAAGCCAATCACCTAAAAAGAAAACAGCAAAGAGAAAAGCTGTGAAATATATTTATAGCATACTATGATACAGTTACTAAGATCCTTTGTGGCACTGAAGTACTTACTCCAGTAGATGTTTCATTTCCATCTGTTCAGTGTTGTGCTTTATGCAAGCTAAAGAGCCCTCCTAGAACTTCAAAACCTGATGCAGACACACGTGAGTGCTCTGCAGCTCCATTTACTTGCTCAAGATCATCATGAACTAGATACAGGATATAAAAAACCACCTTATGCTCAAGCCCCTCAAACCACCACCACACATTCCACATTTGCTGGTGTGTTCTGTGCCACATAAAACCAAATGCTTTTCTTCAAGGCTGAGATCTGAATAGTCAGGACAGTAGCAGTGATATGCCTGCCTGAACCAGCTCTGATCATCTCTGCATCTGCAGGATGTTTAAATCACAAACTAGATAAACTTTCCACAGATAAACGATGGTATGATGAACTGATAATATATATCTCTCTCTATAAAAATGACTTAACTTCCTCTTATTCCTTACTCTTAAAGCTACATAGGCTCTTTGCAATGCCAATCAAAAATATTAATGAATCTCAGACAGTTGTAGTCACAAACGAATTTTGATTGCTTAACCTTATTAGCCTTTTTTTGTGTGTCAACAGATAAATCAAAGCTTTTCCTGTTTGAAGAATATCTCAGCTATGAGAAAAGGTCCAGAAAGAAACTCCTGGGTACTACTGAGGTTTTTCACAAGGGCATGTCATGATAGGACAGGGCGCTTTCCACTGAAAAAGGGTAGATTGACACTAGATATTAGGAAGAAATTCTCCCCTGTGAGGGTGGTGAGGCCCTGGAATGGATTTCCAGAGAAGCTGTGGCTGCCCCATTCCTGGAAGTGTCCAAGGCCAGGTGGGACGGGGCTTGGAGCAACCTGGTCCAGTGGAAGGTGTCCCTGTCCATGGCAGGGGGTGGCACTGGATGATCTTAAGGACCCTTCCAACCCAAAGCATTTGAGAGTTCTATGGATATTAAGCAGGATCAAAAGTTACCTCTACTGCTGAGACAATGGTATCACACAGGAAGAATTACTGACAGTAACACACACATGCATCAGAAGTTCCAGTGATGTGAGCCACATTAAAAACATCAAGATGATTTATGGGATACCAGCTGCTGACTGCAGTGGTTAGAAACCACACCACACAGCCATTGCTGCCACAGCAGAAGTTCTGAACAGACCAGCCAAGGAGATCCTTACAATGAAACCATGCTTGCTTGGCTTTTTGTGCTAGGTAAACGTCCAGGCTTTGCTCAGCTCATGTCCTTCTGTCAATTCAGAGTTTACTGGGACAAAAGGAATGAAGAGCCTTCCTTTCTTCTTGATGTTCTGACAGCTCTACCAAGAGCTGGTTATGAGAATTTTTGTTCCATTGCATGTAGAATTTGCTCCAAACACCAGTATAAATATGCAGTATAAATATGTTGGCATGGTAATGTCACACACAGAGGAGACTGGTCAGGCAATTGTCTTCTATACCAAATGGAAGTTTTATCAAAAAACAGCTCAACATAACATTTGCCACATTCTGGTTTGTTTCCTTGTTGATGATTTAAGTGGATGGCTTGTATGAACAGCCATCTAATTTCCACCCCTTTACCACCACCCTTTTTTCCTATTTTACCCACAGGAATCTCATGAATGTCTGCTTCATAACTTTCTGACACAGACAAGCAAAAAAAAAAAATTAATAAAACCCTCCAGAAGACACTAAAAACTAACTTTGGGATTTTCTTTCTTTAAATAAATGCTTAACATAACAAAAACTGCAGTTTACTACAAGTAACCAGGAGAACATAAGTGACACCACCTGTGTCCCAAATCCTTATGAACTTGCTAAGTAGTAATTTCGAGATTACTCGAGAAAATATTAAGATTTTTTAATACAAAATTAGCATTAGTTATTGTGGGGATTTTTGGGGCTGGTTTTGTTATTCTGCACGATTTTCCACAGCTATAACCCCTTAGAGTACCGCAAGCTTTGCATTTAGCATTAGGAAAAAACCATATGCAACAAGATATTTAAAAGCAATCCTGATGGATGTTCAGTCCAACTTCAGAAAAGCACTTCATACCCTGTGCCTCAACTCACATTTTCGTGTTTCATGTGCTTGAGCAGCCGCAGCTCCCGGTAGGTCCTCTTGGCGTGGATGATGGACTGGAACGGCCGGGACAGCTTCTTCACAGCCACACGCAAACCAGTTTTTGTGTCAAAGGCAGAACTGCAACAGAGAGCAACCAAATTAACAAAATTAACGTTTTATGAATGCCTTCAAATCCACACTTATTCTAGACAGAGTTATCTAGACGCTGAGTCACAGACAACACCGTTTCTCCAATGAAAATGATTTCTAGGTATCCTAGTCCATAACCTGCATGGCACCTGAAATCCCCACATTTACACAACTGTTGGGTTCTGCAGAAAATGTTTAAAAGATGAGTCTTGTCCACACAGGAAAGGGAAATCTTGTAGACAAAAAGAGAAATGTTTATGACTTTGCTGTCTAAAGTGCTCTTAAACATAATTATGCACTAAAGCTCTGGAGAGAAGAGTACTTGTAAATACTATCACTATTCCTAAACATACTTTCGTACACCACACTTGATCAAAAAACGCTATGCTCAAAATACTATTTTCAGGGCTTAAGTCCATACAAAAATCCAAGACTTGTGCCTAATAAAATCAGTTATGATTGTCGTTAATCATAACTGAAGCTGAAATTAAATCTCTGCAGTAAATCACATCCAATCCCTAAGTTCTGTTATTCAAAAATGCATGTGAATAAATGATATGTAGCTGTATATTCCTGAAACTTGTCCCTTTAGCAGAAACTTTGTACGTACAAATAGTATTTCTTCTTAAGAGTCCATGAGGACTTACTTAATCCTACTCAGTAAATAAAGTAGATATATATACACACACACATATATTATTTTGTAGTGTAAAATTATATTTTCTGAAGTAATTCCTTATGCAACTCATAAAGCTCTGGTCTGTCCAAAAGCAAGGAGGAGGAGGAGAAAGAGAGGATGTGAAATCAACACTTGACTCAAGACAACAAATATGGGGGAAGTATGGAATGTAAAGAGTCATACAAGGACAATACTGGTTCATTTTTCTGCTGTATTTATGATTCAGGTGAGCTCCTGATTCCATTTAAAAGTGAGTATGCACTAGTTCTTGATAATCATCAAGCAAAAAGGAATGCTACATATTTATAAAGGTAAAGTGTGAAATATAAAGCTTAACTAACGAAGCTCAAACCAAATCACGTGAGTTGTCCTAGAATAAACCCACAACTGCATATGCAAACCACAATGCCCACCCCACCAAAGGAGCTATTTGAAATGAATGTAACTGTCATTTGCTTTTAAAGCAACCACCTGGAATTAACCTGCAAAAAGATTCCTTATCTCAAATTTGCCCATTTTCCAGGGAATTTGGTAAGTGAAGTCTATGAGAAATAGAAAACACAACACCAGCACCCTTCTATGACCGGTGACCCTTCCCCCAGGCCCTGCCAGGGAATGGAAAAACCCACTGTGCACAGTGGAAGAAGAGCATCTCCCTTTCTATAAAGGGCATCCACATAGTGGAAAGAGCTCTCTGGAAAACACAGGAGTACACCAGGTCACAGGAGCAGCAACCTGCCAGAGCCGAATTACTCAAGCTACATCACACCGGCTCAAAAAACACCCTTTAGCAACTACTTCCACATACAAGTTATCCTTTACACCTCAGCCTGGCAGACAAAAGAAGCCGCTAAGCATTCGTTTTTAAATGTTGATTGCAATTTGTCAAGTTTTCACACATCACTAGGAAAAAAAAAAAAATCAATATTTAAGCGGCTATACGTCACAAAATGTAGAACTCAATTTTTTTTCGGCCTCAAGTAAAATTCAACATCTTGCAATACACAAAAACCCCTAGTTCAGCCTGAAATTACATGCCAGTATTTTACTGATACGTAAGGTGTTTTCTAGGACTTAAGAGCAAAAATAAGAACAGTCATCATCATTCAACACATGCTGTTATAAATTAGTCATGAATCTTCACCAGTTTCCAAACATTTCAGGCACAAAACGCAGCATACACCAGTAACTCTTTCATCTTGCAAACACGGGGATCCTCTGCATCTCAACCACCTCCATAGCTCCGGAGTCAAATTTCTCTTTTGGTTTTCAAAGTGTTGAGATTTCAGAGCCACCAGATGTAAGATAAGCTATTTTCAGGATTCAGATTAAATTCAATTTCACTTTTTCTTTTTTTGATGACATTTTTTGGGGTCATATCAAGTCAGTGTGCTGTTGTAGTAGCTGTACAACCTCCAAGGGAATTGCAGTCAGCAGTACTGGTTAAACAGTTCAGTGCACAAGCCCAGGAAAGAAAATTCTGTATTACTGCACATTCGCAATCTGGACTTACTCTTAAAGTCAGAACACGAAGTTTGGTCATATTTGAGGCCTAAAGACTATTTCCCCACAGATAAAATCATGCTGAGTAATTTTCTGCCAATACAGATAACTGGCTAATGGTTCCTGCAGAGCCACAGAACAGCTGTCAGCTGGAGAACATTTTAAAGAACCCTAAGCTGCCTTTCATCACAGACTTAAAACAGCTGCATTACACCGATCATATTTCAGCTAAAAAAGCCCAATTAGGAAAAAATTGCATGATCCACACTGTTAAATCCCTTTTAAAACAAGATCAGCACAAATTCAGAATTTATCACACTTTTTTTTAACCTCTTACATAGTAGTGTGCTATGGCAAATGAACTGCATCCACCTCACCCTAAGCGAGCTAAAATTACAATTCTGATCTAACCTGAAGTGAATCCAGAACACAGGAGGGAGAAGAAAACAATTATTTTAGAGAACCTATCCACTGATCCAAATTAGATCTTAGAAGTAACATTAGAAGCAGTCTGAGGAACTAAAGTATGCACGAAGTTACTTATGAGCACAATTTATTTAAATATTAGATAATCAGAATGTTCATTTTTGTGCAAAGGCTATTTTGCTAAATATATGCTGCTCATTGCTAGTGCCTGTGCAAATACCCAAGCTAACTGAATCTCTTTAGTGCTACCTCTGAAGTTAATTTATGAACCCCTAATCAGACAGAAAAACACAGTTAGTACCTGACAGTTCATTGACTTCAGTCACTTCTGTACTTGCATTTCAGTCATTACCCTCCCAACACACTATAAAAGTTGCAAATATCATTCTCCTGTGCTAGATTAACTTCTGCTTCTAAGAAAGCTGTAATAAAAATCTCCCTATAGGACACATGTGCTCCTACTAATTTCCCTTCTTAATATCCCAAGTTCCCATACAGTCCAAACTCCTTGCCAGCACTTTCAGAGCTCTGCTCACAGCTTTTCTGTGCCTGCCCTTCTCCTACTCAACTCCTCCTTCCTCACACATCTTCTGCCAATCCTTCCTGTACGGCTGCTTCATCCCACTCGGTTTTACAGTCCTGTTCCTATCACATCTCACAGATCTACCACACCTTGCTCAAGGAGCAGGCACCTGTCCCTCCAAGCACACAGAAGCTTTGGAGGCACTTGCACGCTTTGATGAGGGATTAGAAGAAATCCATGGAGGAATTGTTTCTACAAAGGTGATATTTAGGGTTATTTCATTTCCTCTGCAGCCCAATGCTTTAAAATTTCTTAAACCCATAATGTTTTTCTGGGAATTCTCCAAGAAATTCAGACTCAGTGTTAGTACAACTGTGGGTTGAAATGGGAAGAAATCACAGGTTTTGGAAGGGCTGTATCACCTGACACTCTATAAAAAAAAAAAAAAAAAGCTAAAAAAAAATCTTATGCAAGATTTTGAGGAAGAGTAAGTCTGGGCTGTTCAATTCTTTCCAAATTAATTAAGGCAATACAGATAGCTTGCAAAGCAATTAAACCAAGCCCATTATTTTACAAAGGCATCAATACAACAAACAGCTGCTAAAAATATAACAATTAAGTAAACTAAGAATATACCAAATATGCTTCACAGCATCTTAGAAATTGATGGTAAAAATTTGTGAAAACACCATTTTGCCTAGCTCAGAGCTGGCTGAACTGATGCCAGGAGTCGAGACTTCCCTCCAGCACACGCAAGAAATGAAGCAATCCTCCAACTAAAGTGTGAGTCACCAATCAATCCCATCTCTGTTCAGCAACTTCCCACTGCAAGATGTTGTATTGTCTAGGTCCCTCTCCTCCTTACGTGAAATATTACAAAATGGATATATCAGGAACATTATTTGTTTCCAATGTAGGCCTGGTTACAAAAGCATGCAAAAGACTGTGTTGTATAAATATATAAAACTGTTGCAAGAATGAATGAAACAGCATTTCATACAACAGATGCCACAGCAATTGTTACGTGACTTGGTAAGAATCAATCTGAGGATACATGTAGATTTTTCTCAAAGTTTTGAAACTGAATCCCTATTTGTATCTCTAACACTTCCAGTTTTTTAAAGAATGGATCCTGAAAAGTACCTGAGCTGGCCACTTGAACCTCATTCTTCCAACACTGCACATCACCCTTCAGAAAACATTGCAATATTTGCTCTCACTTCAGGCACATGTGTCAGGCTGCCTGCAGAAAATGCCTCTCCCTCCATCCACTGACTCCACAAGAGTCAGGTTTGTGTATTTGTTCCAAGCCATACTCACAGCACATTCAAAGCAGCCCACAACAGCTCCATAGTCTAAGTGACTCATCTGCCAGCTTAGTGCTTTCTTTTTTATTCATTTTCCCCTCCACTTTCTAGAGATTCCTCATTTTCAAATGCCTCATTTTGACAACTGAAACAACAGAGCATTTGATTACTTTTGAATATAATAATGCACTGAATACACATGGAAGTATATTTAACCATTGTGTTTAAGGATTTCTAAAACACCACTATTTACTATCCCAACAGGGATACACCAAACTCCAAGTCTCAAATGACACTAGGTCACTTTTTATTGGGGAGAAAAAAATCTCTAAAGGGACAGAGAGCAGCACAAGTCCTTGCAGGAATACCCTAAAAAATATGCATCACCACTTGTAGCTTAATAAACTACCACAAATAAATAAAGGTTTTTGTTGTTTTCTTGAATTTTTCTGATTGAATGCTGACATACTTTCCATATCACTGTATCTTTTCTGAAAACTATTTTTAGAAGAACATACAGGAAGCCATTAACATGGACTGCATAAAGACTCTGTGCCACATGTCTGAAATTGCTTCCAATACCAAATTGTTTCATTTGGTCTGAACAAAGTTGCACAATCTTTGAAAGTTTTGACACAGCAAAACAGGAAATTCATGATGCAAACTCTTTAGTTACTGATTGAAAACAATCTTTGCAAGTATTATTACATGTACAGCGGAGATTGTAGGGAGGGGGAAAAGAAAAAGGGAGTTGGGTGTATGATGTAGGATCAACCTTAAAATACAAAGGACAAGGCACCAAGCAAATTAATTTCCCATTACATTTCAGGAGTTGCATAACTCTGTGACACTTACAGGGGTATTTATCACCTGTGTCAACAAAGTCTTTCTTTCACCAAATGAAACCTGTCTATTCCCTTCCAATCAAAATCATTCTATGATTAAAAAAAAAAAAACAACAAAAAAACACCTCAGCAAGTATACTGGTTATTCTTGCTACAAAATTGACCAGCCCGTTTTAATTTTATGAAATGCAAGCATCTGCACACTTCAATCACGGCAGTTTAAGAAATGCATGTTATTTAAGCTCAACTTACCAACAATTTTATAACTGGTTAAGATCAGCTGAGAGTATTTCATCAAAACTGTAACACATGCAAAGCAACTTGTTTTCTTTACTAGCAGAATTCAGCATGTGTCCCTCCTTATAATAAAATTGATATCCGTAACACAAATTTGCACACAACAGCAAAGCAGCTATGTAATTATGCACCCATATATCAAAATTCTGATTGCACTTTGACAGAACCAGAGAACACGGAATAAAAACCAGAATGCTCGTGTGGAAGATGTTTCTTAGTCAAAGGAGGCAGTAATCTGTGAACACTTTACTAAATGACTGGCAAAGTCTAGAGTCAAACTGATTCAAATACTACCTTGTCTTTAAGCTTAAGCAAAGTATGCAGCTCCAATTACGTTTAATGATCCACCATACTTCAGCAGAGAAGCTACAAATTAAGGACATATTGTATCTCACATATGTAGCCTGGTTTGTTCCTGGTAGGTAAGCATTAAAAACTAAACTCTTCAAGCTCCCTGTATTTCTGCAGGTCTCATACCAGGACTTTACTCTCCCAGGGAGCACACACTGCAGTAATTCTACAGCAATAAAACTAGTCCTCCTGTGTTCATCTATTATTACCAAGACAATATCAGTGCTTGTAAATCCACTATAACAAGTCAGGGATACAAAACCAGCCCTCATAGCCTTCTCTCCACTTCTTGCCTATCAACAAATTCCAGATAAAAATACAATTGCCTCAAGTATCATCTATCCTTCAGGTCCAGAAAGAAACTGGGACAAGAGCTGCCAAGCCCTCAGCTCTGCAAAGCTAGCCATGGGGGGCTTACCAGACTCCATCCCTCTGCATTCCCCACCTACTGACTGCAAGAAATCACACTGAAATATGCCCATATGAGATCATTCAGGGCGGGGGGGGGGCCGGGAACGACATATTATTATCTTCCCCTGCAAAAATGTTTCAGAGCCACCTGCCATGTGGTGCAATCCCCGACGCATTCCAAAGACGAGACTGCGGCTTCCCGGCAGCACCGCGCGTAAACCCGGGAGGAAAAATGTCTCTTGCAGGAGGCTGGTGAAGAGCTTGGGGGAGAGGAACCCCCGGGGGACAGACAAGCCCCGCTCGCCACGCTGCCCGCCCCGCACGGATCCCGCCGCGGGTCCCTGCAGGGCAGAGGGGGCCGAGAGGCGGGGCAGCGACCTAGCGCGACCTCCCCCGCACAGCCCGGTCCCCTCCCAGCACTCACCAGACGGAGCCGTAGGCCCCGGAGCCGACCGGGGAGAGGTTCTGGTAGCGCTCGGGCACCTCCCACACCGTCTTGTTCAGCTCCTGCCGGTAGAA
>VXAZ01000803.1:621200-668219 GCA_013399875.1 Gymnorhina tibicen
CTCCGCCCCTCACGCCCCGCCCCAAGCGGCACAGCCCGGGCGGCGGGCCCGAGCCCGGCCCTGTGCACCCCGCACGGCCCAGGCAGCCCCGGGCGCTGACCGCGGGCACTGGCCCCGCTCTCCCCGCACAGCCCGAGCGCGGAGCCCGCTCCCCGCGGGCGGCACAGCCCGGCGGCTCCTCAGGGCCGCGCTCGCGAGAGCTCCGGGCCCAGGGCACAGATGCCCCAATATGGAGCCCGCGCGGCGGCGTCTCGCGAGAGCGGCGCTGAGGGCGGCGGGGCCGGGCCCGGGCCGAGCGCAGCCCGCCTTCCCGTCAGCGAACGCTGCGCTTCTCCTCGGGTTGTTCCAAAAGTAAAAAGGAAAATAGTTAAGAAAGCTTAGCTAGGGCAGCACACGGTGAGTAACAGCCTGCCACGGTGTATCTCAGCCCTAGTGCTCTCGAATCCTTGCAAGCTGGTATGAATTGTTCCTGTAAACTTCCCCAGGATGTTTTGTTCCCTTCCAGGGCTGTCAAGCCAGGAGTGATGGAGAGAGCTTACTCTCCCTGCACAGATTTCCCAGTGTCCTGATCTTTCTCTGTGTTTCTGGAGGCTACTTCTCAACACTTCACAAAAGGCCTTACAATATCAAAGATACAAGTGTTTGCTTTGAAGTGCGTGCATAAGTCTCAAGTCATTAAGTGCAGCAGGTTAAGCTAATTTTGGAGTGGAACCCATGGTGTCTTCACCAGGTAGTAAGTACAGAATATCACAGCAAATAATTAATGTTAGGGATTTGTGTTCAAGGCCACTTAGCTTTTGATCTCAAGCTTTAGAAAGATGAATTGTTAGCAATACAGTGCTAGATAGACACATTCTTAATGGATTATAGAAGCTTGCCTTTAAAACATTTGGCTTCCCATGTCAAAACCCTTCTCTTTCTCTACACAAAGTGGCACCCTGTCCTATGCCACTGGCTGGCCTGGCTCTATCAGGTGCTGTGAGTCATTGAAGCCCACAGGAGTAAACAAAAGTTACCACTGCTTGCATCTGTAGGGTAACTACTTCTTGGTGTGTTAGGGTTTTTAACGCCTTTAATTTGCAAACTCTTTTGCTTCCTGTTCGTTTTCCTGGTTGTATGACTTTGCCTTGAAAAGAGGTGATTGTGCTCGAGGATGTCGGACACACCTCGCTCTCTCTGTGGTTTGGAGGGACTGGGGCATGTGTGTGTGTACAAGACAGTAAATACAATGCTGGAGTCCCTGCTGTGGTATCAGGAGAAACAGGTCTCACTGATCTTAGTTTTGTTTCTTTCTTTTGACTTTGGTTTTGAGTTTGGTTTGACTGTGAATATCGCAATTTGCTTTCTGAATCTCTTTTTGGATCCCGACTGGACTCTCAATGGTTATGGCCGTGTCTGCTCTACAAAGTCCTCCTAAGAAAGTAAACACAGAATCTCTGATTCATCATTTATCTGGGCTTTGTTTCAATGTATACTGAAACTTAAACTGTAGTTTTGAGACCATGACAGGGCTTGAAACTCAAGACTGAGCCACTGGGTGAGGTTCTCCAAGGTGTGGTGAGCTAATCTACCAGCTTGCTGCTGCCAAAAGGGACAGGACCACACAGGGAAAGGAAAGCAGGGGAGCCAGCCTTCTCTTCCTGGATAACCAGCTCTTTCATCAGCTTAGCTATGTGTGGTACTGAAGCCTAAAACTATGGGTTTTGTCTAACTTACACTGCTGTAAAGTAATTTTCTGGTGATAAATGCAGGCAAACAGAGCTGTGGTTTGAGTTGCTATTGTGTTTTCTGGTTTTCAGTAACCATGAAGACTTGTCAACAAAGTTACTTTCTGTAACAGTGAGATCCTTTAGATTGTGCAAAAGCCTTCTGTTCCTCCACTGTCTTTTTATATCTTAAAAAGTGTAAGAAGGAGATTGGATGAAAGTCTGGAGTCAGAGAAACAAAATCACTTGATGGAAAGGGTTGAATTCTGTATAATTATGACATGTGAGGTAGAGTTAAGAGTCTGTCCACCCAAAATTACCTGACACAATGAAATAGGTTTTGCCCGGAGTTCAAAGGAGAATTTTGCTAATATTATTAGAAATACTATCATTGCACTTGATGTTTTATAAGAAAATCTCTTTTATTTCTTCCTCCAACTCATTGTTTTAAGAAAAATGTCTGCCTTGCTTCCTCATGATCTTTTCCCTGTTTCTTTGCCACTTCCCTATCTCATGTGTTTTCTCTGTTCTCCATTTTGTATCCACTTGTCAGCATAGCCACCCTTGACAATGAAGTTATGGAGAGGGACACAGCTCGTTAATGTTAATGTGAGTCCCCATAGTCACTGTTCACAGTTCAGGGATGCCAGAAGCCTCACTTATATTTGGTTTGTAAATAAAAAAAAAATCACCAACGTTGCCAGGAAATTAAAAGGGGGAAGAAGGAGCACTGGGCAGTGGGGTTAGTCAGAGTTTAGCTACTGGAAATTCTGATTCAAACACATACATGGGAAATAAATCATGTAGGTCAAGTCCTGATTTAACCCACTTACTAAATAACGTAATACAGGAAACATTTGTCTGGTTTTGGGGAGGTGGGATATGTTTGTTTATTTTTGCTTCCCAGATGCAGTGTTTATATGATTTTCTTCTAGGTCAGAACAGGAGGAATCAAAATACCATCCCCTTTTTTTTTCCTGCAGTGTTAATTAGGTCAAGTAATTGATGTATCCAGCGCTCTGGGCTTCTCCAGTGACAGGCTATCATGTGAACAGCACACAGAGTATTTGTGATTCATCTGAGTGGAATGTAAGGGCACAGAGGTGCCTACCTGGGATTGATGTTGTGTGCCAGCTCTGTGGCAGGATAACACCTGTGCAGGTGCCTGCAGAGAGCAAACAGAGCAAACCATGGTGGAGTTGCATGAGGTCACACAAGAGCACTGCAGAAACAGAGGTTGTGAAAGGAATGTCCTGTTCAGCTTCTCCTGTGGAAGGTTCAGAAAGATCACACTCAAGACGTTCCCTATCCTAAACTGGCTGTTTTCATACTGGTTAAAAGATTGGATCTTGAGGGATCTAAGTGTTGGTGTTTCAGATTCCTCAAGGTAAGCAGACAGAAAAAAATAACTCAAGCTTCCCTTTTGTATATCATGGTTTTCATAATCTGTCTTCTGTGTGGGTTTCTGTTCTTTCTAATGTCATCAGGTTATGTGGGAGCTTTAAGCTTGGAAGTTCCTTGAGTCATTTGCAGTTTATTTGCATATTTGTAGGAAAGTAACTTTCCTATAATCAGATGTTACATGGTATCATTTCAAGGACAGAACACTACTCAAAATATAGACTAATAGCAGCATTTTCTTATAAACAAGATAGCATGGTCTTTAAAATCCACCTTGCAAAATCAGGTCTGTTAGATATTCACAGGTATAACCATCCCACTAATAGGAGGCCTAACTGAACAGTTGTTCTGGTTCTTTGTCTAATTTCTAATTAGCAAGAGCCCATAACATAAAACAGCATTGGCTTTTGCCACTAACTGGCCTGGCTTTATCAGGTTCTGAGCTGGAATTTTCATAAAGGTTGTCAGGTTTTCAGCAGCAAAGTTTTACTTAAAAGCAGTAACCAAGGACACCCAATTTATTTGATTCTAGAAACAGATTTTTACTTTCTGGGGCTTTTAGGAGTTTGGCTGACCAGATTACTTTTGCCCAATATAAGTGACTTCCTTTCTGTTTTCTGCTGCTCAATGGCAGGTGTTATATTTGAGACTTCACATAATATCTGGGTGAGGTTTATTTTGTACCATGAAATGTTTCTGCAGGACTTGGAGGTTTTGTTCACTGCTGCTTTGAAGTATTGGCAAGATGTCCTTTTTCATCTAACAGGCAGATGTTATTTAGGTGAGAATCCAGACCTCCAGATTCTGAGTTTGTTGTTGTTCCACTCCTGCAGCTGCTCTGTGGTGAGAATTTCACCATGTCAGTCAAGTTTGCTGTGTTTTCCTGAGGATGGAGCTGGCACAGCTCCTGTAGCACAGAGGAGATGGCTGGAGGCTCGTGGAGGCGTCTCCTGCATAAAGAACCAGTGCAGGCAGCTTCACATTTACCCCCAGGATGTCACTGTGAAACAAGATTTGGGTCCTGGTCTTCTCCATGGTTTTCTACATGCAGTTTCTTGCCATGACTTAATGTTTGATGGGTTTATGTCTGTAGTTTGTTCAGAAGCTAACTTATTAAAATGCTGTTTACATGAGAGAAGGCCCTTCACATTATCATAATAAATGGATATGCAGAGCTCTGGCCTGTCAGGTAACTTGGCAAGTTTTTCTCTATCTTTTTTTCAGTCTTTTTGGCAGCTCATTATAGTGTGTCATGTTTTTGTGCTTTACATTAAAATCGTCTTGTTGTGCATCTGATGAATTGAAGACTTTACTCGTAAAATGGTAGGACTCTGAAATTTTCAGGCAGGATTTGAAAAACTTTAGGTACTTACTCAGAAACAGTAGAAGTTAATGATATATGTGAATTATATATATGAATGAAAATAGACTGTCTCATACTGCACAGACTGATGCTGAGGGGAAGAGAAGGATGTGTGGTTTTAAGGCAAATCTTTGTAGCAACATCTTACGCAGTTCCATCTTCTTCCAGATCTAGGCTCATTCAGCATTGTTCCCTAATGGTTCACTGGACACCTTCTCAGACCCTACCTGCCTGTAAAATTACATGGAAGCCTTCAGTTACTGCACCGATAACATTTTGACTGGCATCATTCATCAGGTGGAGGATGAATCTGTTTTATATCCTTAGTGATATTTCCCTATGTGCATTCTTCATACAACTGTAAGGAGAATACTGTCTGCACTTTGCAAGTGCTGGCGTGGAGTTGGTGGTCATTTCGCATCTTCTTATTGCTCATTTTCTCTTTGTATCTCATTTAAAGGTTATTTGGGTTGTAACAGTCCTTACAGCTGGCTGTCACTGTGAGTAGTGTTTGTTTACTAGTAACCAATTTGTTGCTTTGAGTCCTGTGTTCCTGTTTGGGCAAAGACATCTTTGTGTGCAAGCTGGAAAGGCATCCTGCTGAGTTTTGCAGCGGAGAATGACCTTGTTGTTGTTTCCACTTCTCTGACAGAGTGAGGACCCTGCCAGGACAGGGCAAAAGCTCCAGGTTTTATTCATAAAGACGTTACTGCTGTCTTGGGGCTGATGGGGGAAGTGAAGGACAGAGATAGCTTGATTTCCTGAAGAACTGGAGTTTATGCACATGCCTTTTCTGTCAGTATTCTGCAATAATTTTTAAGCTTGGTCAGCCAAGTTTGAATAGGCAGGTGGTTGGAAGTTCCAGTAAAAGCCATTGTTCTGAGGAAAATATTCCAGTAGCTGCCCCACCTAGGGAAAGAACCCTGTCTTGGCCAATCATCCTATGCTGGGGTCCTACACCTGAAGGAGGTAAGAAGGAGGAGAAAAACCTCTCCAAATCTGCAGGAAAGCAGGATTCATAAGTTCTGCTGCTCGTGAAACAACTTGTTTAACTCTCTTATCTTGACATTGTACATAATAACCTAATGTAAGGATATTGACCTTTCAGACTCTCTCCCCCATAGAAAAAACTTCAAAGAATGAAGGTGATGGTAAATATTCCCCAGTCTCCCTTTAATGCAGGTGGTGGGAGGGTTGGGAGCAGCCCCCAGACAGGAGGTGACTGTTTCCCCAGGAGCCCCCTTTGAGATGAGGCTGGGCTGGGAATGCAGCAGGGACCCACAGCAGCTCGGGGATGTCACCTTCAGCAGTCCCTGTGAGCTCAGTTCCTCGAGAGCTGGGGATTTGGACTGGCCTTTGCTCCCATGCCAGCAGGACCCTCTCCCTGCTCACGTGGTGTTGCGTTGTTATGGGAACTGCCCTTGACCACCTTGACGGTCTGGCCACCCTTGGCTAAGAGTTATATCCAGATACGAATTTGGCTTTTGAAGAAGAATAAATACGTTTTCTCTGCAAAAATCTCTGACAACAAAGTTCTGCATGAAGGGCAATGTCAGACATCTCATGCTCAGCCTGGAATAAAACAGAGCCAAGCTCTTCCCAGCAGCTTGATACTCCACCCCTTCAATTGGATTTCCAGGACCCAGGCTGGAGAAAGACATGGAAGTATACCAGCAATCCCTGAAGGACAACTGTTGGGGGATTCAGACTTCAGTAGAGAGGAGAAAGGTACAGTTAAGCAACAGTTCTGGTGATTCTTTATCAGCCGTTGACCCTCTTTTTATTCTTTCTGTTCCAGAGTTCTTAAAATAGCCTAACTAATGCCTCCAGAAATTCTGTTATTCTAAACAAAAAGCAACACTTATTTTTCCAAGCATTTTCAAATAGATATGCTACACAGCAATGCCAAAAGCAGAGAAATTTCATTGTATAATTCCTAGTTTTGTAGCTGATTCTAACAAATTATTTGGACTTGGTTTTCAAAATTCTGTAGAAGTTTAAATGTCCTAACTCAGCACTTCTTAAATATATCTTTCTTGCTAGTAAGTAAAATTAATCTAGTGTATTTCAACAGATTACATGCAGGCAGTTTTATTATTTTCAGATGTATTTAGAATGATGTGAAGCTTCAAAGAAAACATTTTATTACTACTCTTCATCACTAAGCTGAAGCTGATATTGACTGCACCAGCATAACAGGGTGTCCATCCATAATTTTTTCTGCAGTCCCTTTCTAATCCACCAGAACTGAACCCCAGTAGGCAATCTAATATTTTTGTTCATGTTTTTGTAGTCCTGTACTGAAATAGGGGAGAATGGAGGAATGTATTCCCTTTGTTCTGAAGAGGCAGGAAAATTGTAGACTTAGCACTTGAGATAAATACACTTAGCACTTGAGAAAAAGAAAATCAACTTAGTTATATTGTCTGGAGATCAGCCACGGAGTTTGATGCAGTATTATCAGTATAAAAATGTGACCCAGGTTTCTGCTGAAGGCAGAAGCATTGAACTACACCAGCAATACACATCACAAGGCTTCAACATATCCTGTCTGAAGAATTCTCTCCTGGCACAAATTGCCTTGTGTGAAGAGGTGCAGGTGAATTATTTTTGGTGGATGGCCAGCACTGTACATACAATTCAGACCCCATTTTAAGGCAAAGCTTGAATTCAAATGATGGATCCTTTGTGTACTGATCCTGTGCTCTGGGCTAAATCTGTTAACATGTGAGCAGCTCTAAGTTTTGCTGCTGGGCATTTTGTGGTTTCTGGGTGTGCAGTAACAGCAAAGTGGCTCCTCTGAATTCTGTTCCTCCTGGCTGTTAAATTGTAGCAATGATGTGATGGCTAATTGGAATATTAATATTAGTATTAAGTTATCTGTAATGTTTTCCACTGGGTTCTTCTAATATTGTTTTCATTTTTTGCCATTTAAATTTCGAGTGCTTTCAAGCAGCTTCTAGATAGAAGGCACAGTACTGCAGTGCAAAAGTGAAATGGTAAAGGACTTCAGTGAACATTACTGTGTAGAGTTTCTTACTGCAGAGGAAACTGAATCCTGTAACTTTTTGGATTGAAAGACAGGAAAAACTAAAGGCCCAAATGGTATTGAGTAATTCTCAAACCACATATGCTTCCCTACATTGTTCTGGACAGTGGCGTCACGCCAAGCTCCGCTCAGCTCTGTTCAAAACGAGTAATGTAAAACCCATGAAAAGCATAGCCCTCATTTCCAGATTCTATTTGCTCTCCTATGGCAGCCTTGATTTAAGATGAAATGGATTCCTAGCTATTGGCATCATGAAAGGTCTCCACTGAAAACTTAAAGAGATTTTCTTTTCGTCCTATTCAGCGAAGTTCTAAATCTTCCCTTCCTACCACAATGACTGCAGAGCTTAGCACCAGGAGACAAACCAGACGTCAGAATGTCAGCATGCAAATTACGGGTATTCATGTTGCAAAACAAATACCCTGCTGAGAGAAAGTCCAGTCAATCCTAATCTTTTTCCCTTACAGGTGTGCAGTGCCGTAACGTTGTTCCCACATACAGACACAAAGCTTCTGTGTTCAGCCAAGCACAAATCCCTGGACCTGGGCTGTGAAGTGACAAAGCACCTGCTTTATGGCCAAATTTTCTACATACACCTCTAAAAACCTCCAGAAGTCAGAGTTTAAAGGCCTATCTATAATTTTTACTGGTAGCCTGACATTCTCACCTGACGTAGTTGCAACAACTACACTTGTTTTGCACGCAGCAGTGTTCTAATGTTCTTCCCAGCTAGTGGGATGCCACGATGTTTTCCTGGCAGGGCATGCTGCAGAAACCCAGGCTGCTCTCCTACTGCACTGATTTAGAGGATACAGATCCCCAGACATGCACATTATCATTGCTGATGGTGCATTGTGCATATTGTTGTGGTTTTATTCCATATCCTCTGCTCTGTTGTGGTTTTATTCACATGCTACTCTTGTACAGAAGTGGCTGCAGAAGACATAAAGCAACTGAGGAACCTCGGTGTCATGTAGAGCATGGCAGGAGCAGTTCTTGGGGCCATGCATGGCAGTGTGTCACTCTGCACTGGGAAGCTTGGAGGAAGGACCAGATAAACCACTTAGGTAAGGGCATAGTCTGGGGACATTTATTCTGCTCTAAAAAACAGTGCCAGGCTGGTTGTAGAAAGATGAGTCTATCTTGGCTTAGGCCTGGCTCAACAACCCCTTGGTGGTGCTACTCTCACTGTGTTTTCTACCCCAAATTAGAAAAGTGTGGAAGAAACATGGCAAGGGAAGGTGCTCAGTAGTCTCTTGTTTTTGTAGCAGAGCTCTCTGCGGGGGGGGGTGTCCTCATTCAGATTGGTGGCAGCTACTGCTCCAGGGAATACAGTGGCAGCCTGCACATGTGCTTCACTGTGGCTTTCCAAATCCAGCCATGTCTTTGTCATCCCCACGTGAGGAAACCTGTAGGGAACAGAACAGCCTGCCAGGTGTGAGCACACACCTTTCCAGAGCCAACAGCACGAGTCACTCTGTACAGATATGGGATGACAGACAGGCTCCCTATAAATTGAGATTATGATCTCTGGTCTGTTGATGTTGTGTCTTCTTTGAGGTAGGACATTGCTGTGCAATGCTTGCAGAGGGGGACTCTACCACGCTCGAAGTCTTTCAGCTCAACCTTACCTTGATCACTTTTTCAGCAAAGGCTGGAACTTGCCCCTCTCTTGTGTTATCACAAAATCTTGTGTTAGTTTCTCACATAGAACTCTTTGCAGAACAAGCAGATGTCCTAAACATCTGATGCTTGTAGAGCACAGCAACAATTACAAATATGAAAAGGATTTTTCTGTCTTCCAAAGTTGCGCACACACATCCCTGCCTTTCCGTGAAAATATCCATAATCCGATGCCGAAGGGCCCAGCTCTTGGGAATGCTTTAAAATGTCCGAGAAATTAAAACCACGCCAGACATGGCTCAAGCTCTGGTCCCAGCTGAATGCCATGACTCCCTCTGTGGCTCTCTGACAGGAGTAGGGGATCAGAATATGTGATAGAATACATAATGTGCTTGTGACAGAGCTGCAAGTAGTTTTGAGGAGTTTGTGCAGAAAAATTCATATTGCCAGAGGCTTATGTCCAAAAAGGAGACAGAGGAGTCCTGTAGCTTTATTCATGAACAAAGGGAGAGGCCATGGGGCGTTTCTCCATGGGGTGTCTCAGATTGTTGGAGGACACAGCCTCCTTTTTATCCTAATTTTCCCAGCCTCATCAGTCTCTCCCTTTCCCCATTGGCTGAGGCACTTGGAAGGTACTTTCCGATCTGCCTACTGTATGTCTCCCTTAATATGCACCCCTCCTTTTGTATAACATATGATACCTGATCATTAGAATTAGCTTCAAGTCCACCCTGGGTGGAGAAGGTAATACTCATAACCCTAATAAGTCTGTGATTCTTCCCAAAGTTCAGGAGTTTAGCATGACCTTGGCTGAGCAGCAGTCTGTGTCAGTAACATTTTCTGAAATTGATGGTTTCTCCCATTTCTTCCTTATCTACAAGTCTCTGGCCTCAGCTACAAGCAGATTCACACAATCCGTTTGTGAACATTCATCTTATTCCTTTCAAGTTAAATAGTCCTGAGCAAAACTGCAGACAGTAGAACCTACAAAAGTTCCTAGGTGAATATATAACCACGTTAAACACAGGTGTTTGTTCAACACGTGCAGCAAAATGCCTGAACGGCCCAGTAACTGCAAAGGTTTTTTTCGTGGTCGTTATTGAATAAATGATTTAATGTTAAGAATCTCTGAGTCTAATGGGTGTTGCACTCTGCTCGGGGCACGCGATTTTACACATCGGTTCAGTGAAAGGCTTTGCGCGCTGAGAGGCGGGTGCGGGAGGCCGGCGGGTGCGGGAGGTCAGCGGGTGCGGATGGCCGGCGGGGACGGGTGCGGGTGCGGGAGGCCGGTGGACGCCCCGGGAGGCGGGCGATAAACGGAGCACGCACCGTGCCCCGCGGCACTACCGGCGCCACCCGCCGCCGNCGGCCATGGAGCGTCAAGGTGAGCGCGGCGCGGCCTCCATCGCCCCGCGGGGCCCCCGCAGGGCCCGCCGCCCTTCACGCCTCTCTCTCCTTCTCTCCCTCAGTGCTGGCGCTGCAGGCCCGGAAGAAGCGGACCAAAGCCAAGAAGGACAAGGCCCAGAGGAAGTAAGTGCGGCCGCGGCTCCCTTCAGGCGGCATCTCCCGCCGGCAGCGCCGCCTCTTTGTTCCCCCCGGCCCTCCCCGCGGGGAAGGGGCTGCCGGGCCCGGCGGCCCGGAGGGCGCTCGGGACCGGAGGAGCGTGCGAGCCCCGGGGCTGGGCGGGTTTTTAACGAGAGTTAACCGAGCGCACGTTTCGGGCGCAAGCAGGAGCGGAGCCGGCGCAGCGCGTGGCCCGAGGCGGCCGTTTTGCCGCCCAGCTCTGGCCGCCGGACCCTCGCCGAGTCCGGTCGCGGCTCCTTGGGCTTGACGGCGAACGGGAGCTTCTGCCTTCCCTGCTTGTCCCCGAAACCCGACCATGGAGCGGCGGTAGTGCTTAGGGATGGGGCTCCGGGTGGTGGTCTGCCCTTGCAATCTCCCCTTGGCCTCGGGCTGTACCCGGGGGGAGTTGTCAAAGTCCCCTCTCTGCAGTCCCCGGGGCGCTTCAGTAACTGCCGGCTTCAGGAACCAGCTTCTCTTGTCTCTCTTTCCCCCGAGCTTTTTTTTTTTTCCTTAAATCTTGCCGAAAGAATGCCGTGGTGTGTTGTTTACTTCGTTCTCTAACTTTGATGCTCTCGTGTGGCTTCTCTCCTACCGCAGGAATGTCACGAGTCTTTATGTGTGGGGAACTTCTGCAGGCAGATGTAAAAATTAAAAGAACTCGAGTAAATACTAAACAATGGCTTTCAGCAGGCTGCACTGAGTACTGCGTCCAGTGCTGCTCGTGGATTCCTTTCTAGAGAAAGGTGATGTAAATCCTGGAGCTGGTTCTGTGTGCTCCATAAAATGCAGCTTATTTCTGTAAAATCTCTGGTACCTCAGGATGTTTTAGACTCGAAGGTGCCCAGGAACCAAAGATAGTAAGTAAGGCTAAGGCATTGGGGGTGGGAGTTGGAGGGTTTTTTCTTTAGGCCTAGAGTAATGCTTTCTCAGTCACTTCCTCAGACACATCACAGGGATTTAAAATATTTTTTTCTTGTTGCCTCCAGCCAAGAGTCAGTGGTTTTGAGATGGGGCTTTTGAAGAGTGAGGAGCCTTAACCAAAGTATTTGGGAGATGTGCGTTATGGTTCCATGCTATTCCATACATGTTCCTGGTATTTCTTGAAGGTAGCATTAGGACAATTTTTGAAATGCTCTCCTCCTTCTCTAATTTCTGTATGAATAATCCATTGTTTAATCCTGTATGTGCCATGCTTTTTTTTCCATCTCTAGCTGCAGACCAGCAATACTGACTCTGCCAATAGAGTCCACAGTGCAGCTGGGAAAACTGATTTCTGTGTAGATTTTGAGGTTGCTGAATGATAACTTTCAGAGCTGGCATATTAGAGGTTTTTTATAAGTCTTTTTTTAACCACATACTCAGGACAGGTTAAATGCACTGCTGGTTAGCTCTTGATTTTGCCACTAACCTTGATCTGAGTGCAGAGCCATGCTATGTGTCAAATGCTGTGTTTATATTCTTACACTGCATGCTTCAGCTCTGTTCTCTGGTACCGTAAGTTTATTGGATTGTACCTCAGAAATTAAAAAAACTTGCACGTGCTTTATGCTGTGCAACTAAAAGAACTCAGTGTCAGTCTCTAACTTTAGGTACAGTTCCACAGCATTTATTCTATTTAAATACAAAGCTGCTCTAGTTAAATCTTCTAAAATAGGCTTAACTGGGTTGTTTCACGACTTTCCATAAAATCTATGCTTGAAACCACATGGAATGTGCTTTTAATATCTGATGTTCCATGATAGTTTAGATCACACACGTAATTTTTTTTTGTAATGTATTTTTTCTATACATTTGCAGTAAAAAGCAGGAAACAATGATTTTAAAAGGTTCAGTATTATGAATTATTATGAGTAAGTATAAAAATGCAGAGAATGTTCTGAAGGGATTTAAAACAATTCAAATTATCTTTCATTTTAAAAATTAACTACACCTGCTTTAAGTTTACCTGTAAACCCCATAGGGTTAAAAACAGAACAAAAGAAACCACTTGGAAAGGTTAAAAGAAACTGGAAAGTTACTTTTTTCATCATTCAGTACTTAACATTGCTGCGTGTTCGGTTCAGGAAATGAATATATATTTTTGAAATTAATATATATTTCTATAGGAACGTCAACCACATTCTTAATTTTCTGCAAATTCAAGATGATCCTATTTTTTTTCCATCCTTCCTGTCTTAGAGTTTAATTTTATATCAGTGAAGTAGAGAATGCATTTATCCTAACACTTGTCTGTAGAAAGAGCTGGCAGGGCTTCTTGCAGTTCTGAAGGTGAGATACCTGTATTTTCCCTGTCCAATAAAACTACCCCAAATCTTTAGGTAACCTGGAAGATTCGTTAATCCAGCTGTCTCAAATGTTTGCTCAGGAAGCTTCCATTGCCTTGCCTGCTTGGTGGTTCCATTTCTGCCGCTGTCGAGTTGGGAGAATGTCCTGGCTGTGTACCTTTGTTCAGGTCCCATTTCTGTAAGAACTGAGGAGCAGGGCAGGGACAGTGACAGGTGAATGCCCTGGAGGGACAAAGGCAAACTCAGATACAGGGAGATCCTGAGTTCTGATATTGACTGTCCCTGATTGCTTTGCGGCCTTGAGTGAAGCACTGATTTCAGTTTCTTAATTTCACTTATTTTCCATCAAAAAGGCAAGGAACTAGAATTAAAATTGCTTTAATCTATTTTTGGTAAATGAGAGGCCTTTTCCTTAGCCTTAAGAATGTCAGGAGATCCTCACATCAAAAGTAGTTACTAACTAAAGTTTGGTAGGTTCCTGCAGTTTGTGTTGCTGCCCAAACGTAGCTTTTCCGAAAGCTATCTGGGGAAGAATGTGATGTATTAATTTTATAATTTCTTGAGGTGTGAACATCTTGGGTGCTCACAGTCAGTTGATTCCCAAAGACACTCAAAAACCCCCTGTATTTAAAGAGGGAGCCTGTAGGCTTGCAAGCTTTTTTTCATACCAGAGCTTCAGTAACTTCAGCTGTAAACTCTCCAGACAGCAGTATCTGGTGAGGTGCATTCAAGTAGTTGGTTTTGCCCAATTCTGCATTTTTGACAAGACTTTTGCAGTTCTTTGAGGCAGTTACTGTGTTTTTGGAGTTCATCACAGGCGGACAGATGTGTTGGATGTAATACTTGGCCCTGAAGAGGGAAATGCACAGTGCTTTCCTGGGAACACTTCTTTTACTAGTTTTCCTTGTATTCTATGGAATTGCAAACATAATTCTCTGTGTTCTGGTGTTTCATGAGCTGTCCTGGATGGGGATGTGCCAGGAGGAAGGTGTGATGGGTGTGCCAGCAGTTCACCCTTTCACCCCTGCTTTGTGCTCTGCAGGTGTCCCTGCACAGGTGTGCTGGGACTGTTGTAATGCCTTGGTGCAGCAAGGTGGTGTCTGTTTAGGAAGCAGAGCAGGCTCACAGGAGATCATCAGCTGGGTTTTTTTTGAAGACCCCAAGTGCTGTTTGGATGGGAAGGTTGCTTTGAAGGTTAGCTCTTGTTCAGAAGTGATGCTGAAGCACGGCTTCTGTCTGCTTGTGTCTGAAAGAGATTCACGGTCATAGAATTTCATTAAAGTTGGAAAAGCCCTCCAAGATCATCGAGTCCAACCTGTGACCACTCCCCACCTTGTCAACCAGACCAGGGCACTGAGTGCCACTTCCAGGTGTTTCTTGAATATCTCCTGTGATGGTGACTCCACCACCTCCCCAGGCAGCCCATTCCAATGTTTAACAACCCTTTCCATGGAGAAATTCCTCCTGAGAATTCCTTCTTCATTTCAATACTCTGTAAAAGTGCACTGTGTGAACAAAAGCCTGATACACAAGGCAAATCTGGTATTTACTTCAGAACTGTGCTCCTGTTTGAAAATACAAGCTTCTGTTTGAACTAAAATACAAATATAGTTGTACTTTACTGATGTCTCTGGCAATTTGTAATGGAATTGGGCACTTGTGACTCTTAGATCATAACTGCTAGTAAAATACTGTGGGTTTTTTCTGTCTATGTTTTGTTGCAAGGCCTTAGAAGTGCAAACTGTTTTCTTTGTCCTAGGAGAAAATTACTCCTGTAGTTACGACTGAGATTAAGAACCAGAATTTAAAAACTAGTTTGAAACACCCATCCACATTCAAAGCAGTTAAAGAAACAGGCAACAGACTGAAGAAAAATTTACATATTACAGCTCATTTCTCTGAAATGAAGAAAATAAGTGTACTACATAGAACTAGGTTACAGGTCTGTATAATATAGGTGGCTGTTTCAGTGGCAGGCCCAAATGATAATACTGTTTATCAAATTCAGTGTTTGAGTATGTTTCAGGAAAAGTTGGGCTATTCGTGTATAAAACCACTAGTTCTGTGTAAGGAATGTTGAGCCAATTGTGCTTCAAAGCAGAGCATTTTATTACTGTAAGCATGAATATCTACAGAAGTAGTGGCAGCCATAAGGTATGTGGCTTGTTCTGAAAAATGTGCATGATCTGAATTTCTTTCTGCTAATTCTGCCTGCACTGGTGAATTTAATCATTTCTTACAGGCTTTACTGAGTGGGAGATATTTTTTCACAGGACTTTCAATAGATCCTCTGTCTCTCTCTACTCCTACAGGGAAGCAGTGGCAGAGCTAAGTTAGTCTTGCTTTCTCCCCACTTCTTCCCAAATGCCTGCAATATTCATTATTTTCAAGAAGCTGTTTTATCATTACCTGAAAATTTCTGGCAAGGCTCTTCACGTGCAGTGAAGCCTCACTTCTTCCTCCTCTCTAAAATTGCTCTGAAGAGAGACACAGTTGGTGGTTTTTCCATCTGTGCAGTCTGGGGAGCAGAAAATTCTTAGTAGGATCTGGTAGTTTCCAGTTTGTTTTTGTATTGTAATACTTCTGTCTTTGAGGAGCCCTGGAGTTCTGACAGCTCTCTCAGGTTCTTCCTCAATTTACTCAAAGCTTCGCCTGGGCTCAGGATCCTGGATTATGTTTTCCTCACTTGTCTTCCTTAAGTATTTTGAACGTAAGTTTAAGGTAGAGTCAGAATGCATTGCCCTCATAATTTTTTCATTGAAATACAGAAGTGATTATCAGACCGTGACAGGACACAACTGCAATCTGCTGGTTTCCATGGAAGTCCCTTGGTTTGTGATAGCTGGAATAGCAGACAGTTCTACAAACAGTTTCTTAAGTGCTTGTGTGGGGGAGTGGGGATGGGAAGCAAGAAACTTGATTGCCTGTTATTTGTGCTTTAATACTGTTCTCGTGTGAAAGCCAGTACTTGTCTTCAAACTGAGCTCCCACAGATCTGCTAATCAAAAGTAAGTCTTGGTGCCTCTGAGCGCTGTTGTTTAAAAACTAAATGTTTGACCATCTCCAGTCTTCTTTTAAGTTCTTGACAGTGGTATTCCCGTAGCTCTGGGATGAGTGCTCTGTAGCAGCAAGTATTGTGGATCTGCCCTACTGGCAGAAAACACCAGTTAGTTATTCAGAAAAAGAGGGATACAACAGTGAATGAGTTGCAATAATCACAAAATAATATGGATTGTACACTCATAAGTCCCCCGCCATCTATGATTTATAATTCCCCCAAAACAGGTGGGATTTCTTGAGCAGAAAGGTCAGCTGCATACAAGCAGGAGAACACTTTCATCATTTCAGACCTGAATTCATCCTGAGAGTTGTGTGTAATCACTTCCCGTATTCATTGAGCGTGAGGATTGCCGGCAGATCTGCGTGCGAGCGCACTGGAGGCTGGCACCAGCAGCACTCCTTCGCACTAGATGTGCCTTAACATGATCTGGAAATTGCAGGCACACTAAGAAATAGTAATGAGATGCAGCCTGCAAGCATTCTTCCTTAAAGAGACATTGTCTCCATGCACAGATGTTAAAATGGGAGAGGGATTTTAAATCCTGGCTTTTCACCATGCCGTATGGAGCTTTTTCTCAAATGAAAACACAGAATCCTTAAGTGAGATCTTGCTGTAGTGGGTGTAGAGCCCAGGAAATCATTGGCTGGATGATTAAGGTGGAAAGAGGAGTCGTGAGATGTGTTTGCAGTACCTTTATCTGTGGTGCCTGCAGTGGGAGCTGGGTTCATCATTCGTCCTGCATTCACTGAATTGAGTTCTGCTTGGGGGCGTCTCATGTGTGTCATTTGAGCTCACCAATAAGGGGTGACACCGTTTATAAAGACTGTGTTGCAGGCGACTTAAAATTAGGAAAGCATTTCCCTTCAGTTTCCCGCAGATGGGCGTCATCTTTGCAAATATCAAGGGAGAGGCAGAGACAGAGAGAGAGGAGTAAGGAGAGTATCTTTTTTTGTTAGTATGTATTTAAGGATGATGAGTGTGACAAAAATGATCTGGCCTAAATGTATGTTGCCTTCTTTGCTCGAGGGTGGAAGGACTCTGCTTTTGTATCTATTCAAGGCAAGTGGTTAGGTAGCATGGACAGTATTGCTGCTGTTTTAGGGACAGGGAAGAATGCATCTTTTCTGTCCAAAATAGAGTTTTGAAGTCACTCTTAATGCTCTTGGATAGGAGAACCAAACACCTCCTTTCATCTGTTTTTTTGTTTTGTTTTGTTGTTGTTAATGTAAGTTATTGGAGCAGAGAGAACACGCTCAGAGTTTGATGGTGAAGTTGAGTGTGGAGACTTGGCTGTGTGTCTGGTCGTTTATAGAGGGCACCCTTCCTTCACTGCAAATCTCTAAGAACCCACATTGTGTGGCTGAGATTTCTTAATCATTTTTTTACCTTACTTTTAGTGCGTGGACCAGATAAGTGATTCCATTGAAAACTGGCAAGAGAATTCAAAGTGTTTTTCCAAATTGCTTTAACACCTTCTGTAAGGAACAAGTGAGTGACTCAAATCTTAGCTCCTGCAAATAACTCTTTACCATCCCTGCTGTGCATTGCAGGGGTTGGGTGATATCTTCAGTGAACATGGAGCAAAATCTTGTCTACAGTGGAAATTTTTGAATGTTTTTAGCACCTTTTCTAATATGAAGAGGTTTGGCAATGCTAAACTATTAAAAGCATATTCAGACTTCTTCAGCATATTCTGTGAGCTTTTAAGGTGAAAATATTATAGATATACAACCAGATGAAGAGAATTCTCTAAACCTCTTGCTTTGGAAGTGCAGGGGCAGCTTCAGTGTGTCTTTCACTAATAAAGTCCTCCCTAGGAGAGAAATCTCTAAATTGCTACTTGCTATGTCACGTTGTTGCTGACTTGTTTCCCCTATCACTTACATAAACCAGCAGGATAAACAGGCACAGGAAATGACTGGGAATTGTACATTGTTGGAGGATGATGTTAAGTGCCCGCTGCTGTAAAAAATACTCAGTTCAACTTTTTAAAGAAGATTTGACTCCTCCTGCTTGTTTTGTCATTTTAAGCATAAAGGATAAGTTTTTCTCGTAACTCTGGAAGGGAAGGTGTGGAATCACTTCAGAAAATTCATTTTTCCTTTGAACGCCCTTTCCCTGCTGTGTGATTGTGCTGGAATTCCTCTATCAAAAGGGTTGCTCTGTCGACAATTACCATGATCCTTGTCTTCGTCCCAGCTTTGAATCCACTGGGCTATTGAATAGGCAAATAAAACCGGCTGGTTGAGGAAGATGAAACAAAGTATCTGCCTGAATCTCTAATTTCATTAGAGGGAAGAAGAGACATGTAGACATCAAGAGGAAGGGATGAATCTTTATGCTCACCCCCCTGACATGACTGAATTTGCAGGAAGATCAGCTGAGAGAGAGCAAGCCCCAGCCTTGCTGCACGGCCCTTCACCTGCAATGCAGTGCTGGGCAGCTGCAGCTGGGTGCTGGAGGCAAATCCCTCTTCTCCTTCACTCTTGCACAAAGCTTTGCTGCATTTGAGGAGAACCAGCCCCTCTGCCTGCTGCTGATGTCCCCCTCCTTCCCCAACACTGTGGTGTCTGATTTTTGATGGCTTTTTCGAAAACTATTGGGCTGTCTTCAGGAATATCTTTATCCATGGGAGGCCGTGCTTCTTGCAGGTAGGTGCCCCTCTCTGATTTTGTCTTGTGAATTTGCAGTTCTCCAGAGAATAAGGACTTTTGGGAGGGTCTCTCTAGGTGTGGATTCACGTGAATTCCATAGAAGACCTAGCATTTTGCCTTAGCTTTGCTGTTCCACATTGTTTTTCTTAAGTAAAATATTGCTATATAGTTGTAGAGAGACCCTGCAGATCCAGTTCATTCTGGTGATTAATTAGCACAATGAGAGAGCAAAAGGAAAAGGTGATCACGGTGTTCTTCTGTAGATCAGAGGTGGCTATAAAAAAAAAGTACCCTAGAACACTTGATTTTTAATGTGTAAACAATCATTTAGTATAGGATTTTTATATACTTTATCTGCATTTTGCAGTTTTGACAACAGCTGTTTCAGCTGTCATTTTTAAATAGGGGTATGGATTTTTCTGCTGTCTTTAACAGCGTTTTGTGCCTTTTAGAGTACTGTCTTTGTGAGCAAAGCAGACAGATGAGGCTTGTGCTTTTGTTTATCATTTTTTTCTTAGGTATTAATACATATTCTGCGCTGATTAATTCTGTCTTAATCTGTAGCTTCGGCTGACATGGTCATTTCAGGGGAAGAACAGGGTGGTGTGTAATAACATCAAACAAATTTTCACAGGGAGGCAAAGGACTGAGATGTATTTTGGAGGTGATTTCATAAAGGAAATAGCACTGTAGAGATGTGTGTGACCTGAATACGGCTTTCTTACATTAGCTGGTATCATAGATTCTAATGTAGAAGTGAAATGCTTTTGGATCCCCAGGAAGGACTCAGCTGCAGACTCCAGGGTGTGTCGTGTGTGAGACTGCCAGCAGCAGGATTCGTCAGCCCCTTAGGAGGGGCACAGAAAAAAGCTTCCAGGAGAATGGGCTTTAGTGCTTCCAGTAACTTCTTCCTTGATGCATGAAATTGCTATTATTGAGAAGCACTGGGACTGCAGAATGGCGTGATGTGTCTGTCTGCATCACTGCCACTTAAGGGGAATTTTCTTTTGAGTCCTTTTTAATCCCCTACATCCTGTGCAGTTAAAAAAGTGAAAATCCTGAAGCAGCACTGGGGAGAATTGCTCTTTACTGCTCATGCTATGTGTGAGGTTCCTGGCTTAAAATCTTTCTGTCCAGTTCTTGTTCTCTTTACCCTGTCTATAGGATTTGTTGTCTATGAGCATCTAATCTCCCCTTCAGCCATTCTGTCCATGGCCATTTCTTGCCTTTGCTGCCTGCTCTTAATTTGGGGATAATGCGTGACTTTATTTGTATCTCAATTGTCCTCAAAGGAATGCAGCAATTTTAAAGAAGCTTTTTGACCTCTAAGACTTTCTGCACCCCCTACTGCAGGTTTGCTTCTTCCTACATTCAACTTACAATTCAGTCACTAAAAAGTCTAAATACTAAGTATCTCAGGGCTGGACCAAGCTGCAGGGTTGTTAATAAAAGTCTCATTAGCTTGGCAGTCTTTGGTTTATGGTTTGAGACCACTAAGCTGTTCCTGAATTTAAAAAGTCAGCAGGACTTACTGACAGCAGACTGAAAGTAAATGTCTGGTGATGGGTTGTGCCTGGAATGACCTTTGTGGCTCTTCCTTGCTTAAATGAGCTTCAGTTGTGGATTTTAGGTGGCTACAAATTTAGTCATCATCAGATTGGAATGCAAGATTTCTCCCTTTTTATGATGTTTGAGATGGCTGTAGTTTGAATGTGTTAGCAATGTATTTAATGTGTGAAGTCTGAGCAGAGTGCATGTGTAGTAGGTCAGTGCTGAACATTCATTCTACTGTATAACTATTCCAGATGGAAATACTACATTTTCCACATGGATTAAGATGAGTTAGTACAGCCCTGATAATGATGAGCAGGACTCCAGCTCGGGTCTAAGTTGTGAAAACTGCATCTGAGGGCCTGCATATGTTGTTGGCATACCCACTGGGTGGGCAGTTCCTCCTCCTTGGAGCAAAATGAGCTGAATTTGAAAGAGGGTGCTGGAAGGCACCGGTGTTATCTGCTACTTCCCTGCAACAATAGTTTCAATACAAGAAACTTCCTCTAATTCACTGCAGGGAACTCGCTGTGAAGAATGTTATCTTGTGCTTCTGTGTCACTGCTGCAATGACGTTTGCTGCCCACTTCTTTGGACAATTCCAGCTTCTTTTAATATCTCATGCTTCTAAGGAAAGAAGACTTAATGTTGATATCTTGCAGTACTTTGCCCTTAAATCCTGCCAAAGCAAATGGTCTTGTAGGCATTGTTTTCATTATAAATGTTTGCTTTGTACAGAAGGATCTCAAATCTTTGTAGGCATTTAATCGTTCCCTGTAATGCTGTGTAAGGTAAATAAATTACTTGATTTTGGTATTAGCCTTTCATGAGCTGATTGGCTGTGATCAGTGTGATGCCATGAAGGAGCTGAGACATGGGAGATGTTTTATTTGGGGAGCACAGCCTGAACGTGTGAGAGCGTGGAGGTGGCCTTTGCTGACACGGCCTTCACAAGCAAGAACTCAGAGTAGCACATTTGGTGAAAGGTTAAACACCTAAAATGAATGCTTTTATTTATGAATGTGGGAGTGAAAAACCTCCACCACCTTCGTGCCTGATTCCAGTCCCTCTGCAATCACAAGCTCTCAGGAGGGTTTACTGAACATCTGCTCTGCGTCCTCCCACTCTCCATAGTTCAGACAACTGTAATGAACTTTGGATCTTGAGTGAAGAGATGAACTAAAAATGCAGAATGCCCCTTGAGAACAGGAGAAAGAAATGTCAAGGTTAGGGGCTCTAGTGTTCTAAAGTGCTAGAAGCAGAAGGACTGTTAAATATTAATTTGACCTTGAACGTGAAAAGAACAAAGGACCACAAGTTCTAAAACACTGGTTAACTTTTTTTTCCAAAAGAGTAAAAACTAATTGATGTTAGTCTTTAAAATAAAATTCAGCAATATTTAAATTTTCAAGTTTTACCTAGGATAACAAATCAAATATAAATCTGCTTTAGAAGAGTTCTCACTGAATGAAAAGCAGAGAAGAGGTTCAGAGGCTAATATTTTGGTGGGATCACTAAAGTTTTAACTCTCTGTGTTGTCTGGACTTTCCTTGGTTCCACTAAAAAAGTGGATCCTAGGGCATTAAGGTGCATTTCTCACTAATATACAAAAAAATCAGTTCTGTCCACTTTTAGAAACGTGAATAGCTTTCCTGAAGGCTGACTATTGCATCTCCTCCATCCTCAGCAGTCCCTCGTGTGCTGTGGGAGCTGCAGGCTTGAGGAGTGACGGGTGTGAGACATGCAGTGTGTTCTCTTTCAGACCCGACACCCAGCACCGGGGCCCCGCTGCCCATTCCGAGAATGATCTTCCAGAGCAAGAGGAGGAAATCCTGGGATCAGATGATGATGAGCAAGAGGATCCAAATGATTACTGTAAAGGTGAGCACTTGCCTGTTTAAGATGCAGGATTTTCAATGCAATCAAGGAATTCCCTCCATTTCCTGTTTGCTGTAGAGAACAAAAATAGACTCCCTCTTACGCTGGGTGTTTTGAAACTGCATTATGATAATAACATTTTTCAAGCCAACATAAAATGAAGAATGTGGTCTCCAAGTTTTCCTCTTTACCAATCAAGATTTGAGTTGCAGAGCTGTTTTTAATGTATAAGTTTAAAGCTGTTAACTTTTTCTCTGTGCCAGAGAGCTTCCAATGTTGATAAAAGAAAGTAGGCATTTAATTCTTTTTTGGTTTTCATTGTAGAAAGGACACTTTCAAGTCCTTTATGTATTCTTCTGTTTTCTTTTGAAGATCAGATCATTATCTTGATATCCATTCTTCAGAAAAATTTGTTTCTGCAAATAGCCTTCTCCTGTTTCTCTGAGTAGAAACTAAATATAGGGCAAATTAAAACACCAAATCACAATTTCTTCTCTTCGTTCTGTTTTCTGCCAGTTCCTTTTCTTTGGCTTTTCATGTTTTTGCTTCTGTGATGGAATCCCCCTGTATAGTCAGCAGCTTGAGAGATATGAAGGGCGCAGAGGAGACTTTGCTGTTTTCAGTAGCAGAGTGCCTTTCAGTCAGGAAAATTGCAAGGAAAACTGTTGGGATCTTGGGTGCAGTACCTCTTTCATGTTGTAGGGTCAAAGCATGCAAAAGCAATGCTGATATTTAGCTGGAAGATGCTGTTACCATCACAACCTGTGTCTTCCAAAGGTGGTCAGCCTAGCAGACTCCAGGTGTTTTCCCTGAGGAAATATTTTGTGGTGCTACAGTGATTGTGATGCTTGTTCCGCACACCTGTTCTCTGCTTCTTGTGTTTTTCCAGGGGGTTACCACCTTGTGAAAATAGGAGATCTCTTCAATGGACGTTACCACGTGATTCGGAAGCTTGGATGGGGCCACTTCTCCACCGTGTGGCTGGCTTGGGACATCCAGTGAGTGTTCCTGTTCCAGCTGGTGTTCCAGGCAGGAATGCACTAACCTGAGCAGAAAACATCCTTTTAGATAAAAACACAAAGCATAAGCTGTCCACATCCTAGCACGGAAGTTTCTTCTGATATTGTGCATGCAAGCGTGTGGGAGGGAATTAACAGGACAGACCATATCTGTGGGAAGAGCTGTGTTCAGCAGTCTCCAACCTATTATTCCATATTTTGAGAAATGACTATAACGATATTCATGTAATTCATGAAATAACATGAATCTTTTGTTAAAAAAGACTCAAAGACAATCTTTGAGTGTTTAAACCTTATTTTTCCATGATGCATGAAATAAACTCTTGCATGCAAAAGAATTGGGATAATCCTGGAGAATAAGTTCTTTGTATGAGCATTAACAGTTCCCAATTTACTTGTCATGTGTGCACAGAGGGAGGAGATTTGTGGCAATGAAGGTGGTGAAGAGTGCAGAGCACTACACAGAAACAGCACTGGATGAAATCAAATTGCTGAAATCGGTGAGTGCCTGAGTTGGGTTCAATTTTATTTTGTTTCTCCATTTTGGGGAGTTTACTTTTGTCACGTGCTTGGTATTTCCAGATCATCAAGAATTTGTGTAGGAACCAAACAGTGCAGTGGATCTGACTTCAAAATGACCTCTTTCTCTGCAGGTCCGCAGCAGTGATCCAAATGATCCAAGCAAAGAGAGAGTTGTTCAGTTATTAGATGACTTCAAGATTTCAGGAGTGAATGGTTCCCGTATCCTTTCATGGAATAAAAGCTGAGAATTGCAGAAAGATGGGAGTTGCTTGGGCAGCTGTCCTGTTTTGGCAAGCAATGCCCAGGCATCCCTTTCCCTGTCCAAGGAAACCTGCTGTAGAAGGCTCTGCCTCAAAACTGCCTGCTGAGCTCAGATCCAGAGCGATGATTCAGGCTGGTGTAATTTGTGTCAGCACTGCTTGGTTGTGCTTTTAATGTTCTGCCACCAGTTTGTGAATCAGGACTGAGTGCCTGTGTCAGAGGTACCTTCGAGGCAGGAGAGCCCATCTATCTCAACCCCTCAATTTTGCAAGCAGCCTGCTAACAACCTGTTATTTCAGCAAAGCAGTACAGCATGTTAAAATCAGTAGCTGGAAATAGCGAATGAGCCATCTATAACTTGAAAATAAGCTTGCTTTCTAGTTATGGAAACATCTTACTTTGTAATTTATCAACATTGTTAGGATGTTTGGAGTGTATTGCTTTGACAGTGGCCTGTAGTTCTGGGAACAGCCTTCTCATGGGCAGTGATTTGTAGCAAGTCCTAATAATGGATCCTTAAAATTTGAAAGTTGGGCTTTTGTGTGTTGTTTTCACTTTGAGATAGCTTAAATTTTGTTTCAGTGAGAATTGCTGGGCTGCTTGAGAGGATTGAGCTGTAAATTATAAACAGTAGACCCATAATGCATTTTCTCTTCTTTTTCTGAGTAGATGTTGATTTGAGCTTGTATTTCTTCCACTCTTGTGAAATGTGTGCTCTCTGCCAGTGTAGATGAAAAGCAGCCTAACAAACTCATAGAAGTTTGGGATCTGAAACAAGGGGACTGTACTGAATATGTCACTGGAGTGACTGTAGCTGTTGAGATCTTAGAGCTAAAAAGCAGATCATATAAATATAGTTGGAATCCAGGCTTGTCAAAAGTTTGTTTTGCTGGTAAAGAGGCAAAGGAGGGCGAAGAAAGTGACTTAATTCTTCTGAAGATTACTTATGAAATGGACATTTTATTATCTTTTCAGGTAATGCTGGTACAGAAAGATCTGGCATCGAGTTTTGCCTGGGGCAAAAGCATAGGCTGTTCCAAAACATACAGAAATACTAATGTACATTGGTGCAACAGGCTTCCACTCAAAGCAGGAGGTTGCTACTGCTGCAGTAGGACCTTTGTGCAGCTCCATCCCTCTGTATTTTATTTTAGATAATGGCACTGTTGTGTAGGATAGGATGATGCTGTTGAGGAAGGCAGCTTTTCCAAGCTGTGTCAGAAGGATTTGGGTTGTTTAACATAAAGTGCCCAACTGGTATGGATTTCTTTCACTCCTCAGTTCTGGGAATTTGGGGCTTCTTGGGTCTGGATATTCGGTTTTTTCCCTTGATTCAGTTCCAGATATCTGTATGGTGTTTGAAGTTCTAGGGCATCATCTCCTGAAGTGGATCATCAAGTCAAATTATCAGGGTCTTCCACTCCCTTGTGTCAAAAAAATCATCAAACAGGTAAGTTCCAGTTCTGGCTGCACTCTTCCCCTTGACCCAGTTAAAACTCTTTCACTAATCTTTCTCAGATCCAAGGAAACAAAAGTTAGAAATCCATGGTATGTCACTCATGCAACAAAATATTCTTGGGTTAATACTTCCTTTCTCTACTGCAAGCCCCTTCTGCTGCAGATGGTTGTTTTCTGACACTTAAACCATGAGGGTTTCTGCTTTTAACCTCTTCTTACCTCAGTCATTTCTCATAAGTGAAGAATTTTTTTAAAGCTGTCACAGTAAGCACAGTGCTTAATGATGGGAAGAGCAAGAGAAACTGGTTCTCCCTACTGGGTGGTTGCCTAAGGAGAAACACCTTTCTACATGGGAGGTGCAGGGGAGGAGGAAAGTGTGATTTTATTGTGGAGTATTAAAATCAGATTGTCACCTGTGGTAAGTTAAGTTATGAGGGTAAATAGAGTATTTTCAAATGGTAGCTAAAATCTGTATGCAAATCTCTTCTTTTGTGGAACTGGGTAGTAACCACTGATCACATCAGCTCTAACCTGGAGTATTCTCAAACACACAAACCCTTTCAGGTTCCCTGGCCACCCTTTTGCATTTTCACTTTGCTCTCAATTAGATTGTCTAATGGTTGACTTCCCTCTCGCTTGCCCGCAGGTTCTTCAGGGTTTGGATTACTTGCATACAAAATGTCGAATCATTCACACAGACATAAAACCTGAGAACATCCTGCTGTGTGTGAATGACCAGTACATTCGCAGGCTGGCTGCAGAGGCAACAGAGTGGCAGAGATCTGGGGCTCCCCCACCATCTGGTTCTGCAGGTGATTTTTCTTTTTTTCCTTTTTTTTTTTCTTTTTTCCCCTGAAAATTGATGCTATTTCCCCCACATACCCCCAAATCATCACTAAGGAAAACTTCCTGAGTACAGTGAAACAATAATGCGAGTAACCTTTGAAAAGCTGAGTGTAAATTGTGAAATTAGTCATAAATTGTAACTCAGGGATGACTGGGAAGGCAGTTTGTGTAAGAAAACAAGAGGGAGGATAAATGCACACTGGCACTTGGCTTTTAACAACAGCTGATCTGGCGCTGGTGAAGTCAGTCTTACATGGCACAATGTTGATGCACTCAATATAGAACTGGAGTGAAAATGTGGCAAAATACTTCTCACATATCCTTCAAAAGTTTATTACCTTTCATTGCATGATGCTGGAAATGCATTTGATGAGAGTTTCAACAAGATGATTTACCTGTTGTCAGTTTGCAGAAGCCTGAAAAGCTGTAACAGAAACAGCTTCCTTGACATGCAAACACCCCTAAAGATCTGAGGGCAAATTTTCTTTTAATCCTTGTGTTCCTCCTCAGAATATCCATCTGTAGCAGTGTGTACTTTTCAAAAACCCCTGCAGTGTGTGCTGGAAGGCTCTGTCAGTCATAATCTTACAACACCAAGGCTGAGCTGAACTGATCATAGCATATCTTAGCTTAAGGAAGCTCCCTGAAGTTTGGTATTTTAATGCTTTGATTTGCATTTTCATTTGGGTAGGATGCATAATACCTGCAGTAAATGAAGCTACGTGACAGGAAGTTTAAGTCTTTGATATCAGTCAAGCAAGTCTCCTGTCTGAAACTTGAATAATGCATTTGCTCATTTAATGTTTTTATCATTTTTTTATTGCTGTGTTTTTGTAGAGAAATGAGCCTTCAAAATCACATTTGCCGATACCATTAAAATGTTATCAAACCACATAAGAAAAATGTACCTTAACATCAGAATGCAGTTGCAGTTTTTGAATATAGCCATACTGATTTACTGATCTTCCTTTCCCTTTCAGTGAGCACTGCACCACAGCCAAAACCAGTAAGTGTAATAGCTTTCATCTGTAAGTATGCATCTACTGAGAGTATCTCCTGCATTGTTTCATAATCCAGTCAGCATTAAGAGAAAACAATCTCATATCAGAAGAAAAAGTGTGATTTGTGTTTGGCATAGGCATCACGTTCAATGCTGTCTTGGACTTGTAAATAGGATTAGCTCGTTTATCACCAGAACAAGGAGTCCTTGTGGTGATCTCAAGGTCTGTTGTGAAAGTGACTATTTTATGGAGACTGAGATCCCTCGCTTGGAGAATAATGTAGGTTTTTCAGGTCAGGGCAAAAATGCACTGATAAGGGCCATAGACAAGTGGTTCAAAACCCAGAATAGCTGCTTTTTATGTGGGAGAGGAGCTGTCTCCAACATTTTCGTCACAGACTGCTTCCTCATCTCTAAGATAAACTAAACCTTGGTGCGTTTTAAATTTATTGAAGTATAAAATGTAAAGTCCAATTTCTCTGCCTGCTTCTGTATAGGCTGACAAAATGTCAAAGAATAAGAAAAAGAAGTTGAAAAAGAAGCAGAAACGACAGGCTGAGTTGTTGGAGAAGCGAATGCAAGAGATAGAGGAAATGGAGAAGGAAGCAAACCCTGGGCAGACACAGCCTGAAGAGGAGGAAGAAGCTCAGACACCTCTGGAAATGCTCATAAAAGTCAGTCCACCGGAGGAAAATGTCAGCAAAAAGCCAGGTATGGACCCAAAGCATTGCTAACATGGAATGGACAGTGTTGTCCATTTACTCATGGGTATCAGGAGGGAGTAGCTTTAGCAGAGGTGGCTGGTGTCATTTCACCTGCATTGCGTTGGGTTCTGTCCTTCTAATGAGACTGGGAAATTCCCTGTTACAAAATTAATGAATTATTGTGTTCGGTTACATTTTGAGTACTCCCCTGAACAGCTTCCAGCTATTTATTGAGACATATTCTGCTACATGCTCATTTTCCCCCCTCTTCCAGCACAAGCCCTTGGACAGGAGCAATCTAATCTCACGGGAAGCAGCGTGGAAAAACGCGCGACAGAAATCAACTGCAACGGCGTGATCCCAATGACGGACTTCACAGACTCTGGCAACGAGGGGTCTGTGCGACTCGAGGACGACCTTCACAACGCCAATGACTGTGGCCATCACCCTCACACACAGAAGCCTGAGAACTTCCACAGCTGTAGCTACGCTCAGCACGACAGTGACTCGGAGAACAGGCCTCGAGAAGCAATGTCGGACTCGTTTGTGCCCTTGGTCCCCGAGGATTCCATGGTGTGCCAGCCCGTGTCCAACGAGCAGCAGGCATTCAGTGAGCAGATGAACAATTTTCAGGAAAGCATCAGGACAGAGATCCCATCAGAGGATGAGAATGAGAATAACAGCCCAACAGACAACAAAGGTATAAGAGGAACCTTGTAAGAAAGGGCTCCTTCAGGAGGGAGATTTCTTTACAACACTTCATCATATGAACAGAAATGTGCATTTTTTTAGGCTGAACTAATCAGAACCACCTGTTTGAGACCTCCTGCCAGGAGTAATTAACCTGACAATTGTACTCCAAGGTGTTTGCTGTTTGTAGCTGCTAGCTGTAGTTGTGCCTCAGTTTTGACTTTTGAATGCATAAGTATTCCTACTTTTAAAAATACCTATACATTTGGTTTTTAGTGGAGGAACCTTTCATCCTTTGAATCAGGTACTGCTTATGTGATATTCATTAAGTCTACAGATTGTCACTTGTTGTTAAATTAAGGGATTGGTACTGTTCAGTGTGTTCTGACAGTTTGGTTCTTAATATGGAGCAAAGGTAACTTCTCTCAGTTGCTCAAGATGGGTAAATGTTTACCCAGAACTGAAAATGCAGCCTGAAACAAAGCTTATACAGTGTAGGGAAAAAAAACCCAACTTCTTTAATGCTTTTATTTAAATATTATTTTCTTCAGAGTGGAAAAAATGTGTCTTGTAGGCTTAGGAGAAAATAAGACATGAAATAGCAATTTAAACACATTCCAGGTGTGTATGTGTTAAAAATATTAATTGGTAAAACTGTCCTTTTTTTGCATCTTTGTGTCCGTGCCAAGCATATACCTGCTTGGAGAAGGAGGGTAAAACTACCATTTGTACTTATTAAAAGAAGTATACCAGCATTTTCTTGCCAGAGTACCACTAGGAGAATTATATGGATGAAAAATAACAAGAGAAATTCAGATTTTGAAACTTGAACTGCACTTTGCTGGATGCCTTTGCTAGGTTATTGACATCTTTTGCTTCTCACAGCCCTCTCCCAAATTTACAGCTTTGAACTCTCCCAAATTTTAGCTTTAGGGGTACAGCTGGATGTCATTTAGTGACTTAATACTTCTGCTCTCTGAATTGTGTCATTTAGTTTTCACTATATATCCTTTAACTCTTGTAATTGTTTTGCAGCAGTGAGTGATGGGTATGTCACAAGGATGCTGTAACATGGGGGCTCTTCCTTCAAAGACTTAGGAAGGCTTAAGGGGGGTTGTGAGGCTTGGTTTGTGTCTGGCAATGCCCTTATTTCAACAGGGTTTTTTTTTAATGTAGACAGGCTGTGCAAAAAATGCTGGGAAATAGTCACTCTTGCATATGCTCGTTTATCCTTCTGCTTAATGACACCACTTGGGTCTTAATGATGTTGTTGATAGTGCAGAGTGATGCTCATTTTTATACCCAAGCATCAGGGAGGGAACAGTTCTGATCCATAAGAAAAACTTCCTGGCTGGGGAGAGATTGATAGGATTTGGGTGACAGATGGTGACACTGCCTATGTAGCTTTAATCAGCTGTTGTACACATTGCCTCTAGGAAAATCAGCTGCTGGGAATTTCCTTCTTAATCCTCTTGAGCCCAAGAATGCAGATAAGCTCAAAGTGAAGATAGCTGACCTAGGAAATGCCTGCTGGGTGGTAAGTTTAGTCTTTTCACATTGGCTGTTTAAACCTGCAGATTCAGTCAGTTTGCCAAGATGGAAAATAATCTGTAAAACAGATCCTTAGACCTGGCTGTGAAAGCAGTGGCAGTTTGAAACTACGGCAGGGAAAAAAGAGGGGGAAGCAAGGACACAAAGGAAGAAATGGTCCTCTAAACACAAAATTTCAGTCTGTGCTTTGGGTGCCTCACTGGCATTTGATTACTTCTTATAGGGCTGTGAACCATGTCACATACAGTGTGTAGAAATCTGCTCATGTGAAACTGCTGAAAGAGTTTGTAGCTCTCCTGGAGACTGAGAGAGTGCAAACAATTGCTCTGATGTGCTGGTTCTGTAGCTTGTCAGACCATTTCAGTGCATTCACGAGCACATGAAAGAGACTCAGACAATAAAACTCCCAAGGTTTATTCTTTGATGGTTGTGCTGTGCTGCTTTAAAACGTTTGACATTTCAAATTGAAGAAATATCTCTTTTTACTTGGCTTCTGAAATGGCAAATTACTTCAGATCTGTTGGGAGACATGAGTCTCAACTCAGAATTGCAGTCAGGCTTGCAGTGCCTGGCAAGGTGATTTCTCACAGTGCTGTTGCTTATCTGCTTTAAGGTAGCTGGACCATGGCTTGTCTGCCAGGACTGGGTAGGAGATGCTGCAGAGTCTTCCTTTATTCTGTTTTTGTGGCTTGCTTTCCTCTAAATTGCTGGATTGTTTCACTTGAGGAGGAATGTCTCATGTAGAGCATTTGAACAGCACTTACAGGAATATAAGGCAATAGTTAATGAGGATGTAAAATGCAGCTGAAATGTAATGGCAATGAGCTTTGATCTACTCTGGCCTTCCAGGCTGCTGATTCTCCTCTTCTAAGCAGTCTTTAGCTGTTTAGTGAAACATTTCTTCTCTTCAGCACAAGCATTTCACTGAAGACATCCAGACCAGACAGTACCGGTCCCTGGAGGTGTTGATAGGGTCAGGGTACAACACCCCTGCTGACATCTGGAGCACGGCCTGCATGGTGAGTTCTGCCAGCTGGGGATGTTCCTTCTCTGCTCTGCCCTCTGAGCTGCTGGCAAAAAACCCTTACAAGTGTTCAGTCAACTCCCAGACTTGCTGAATAATATGTTTCCACACCACAGTTGGTTTTATATGATATCTTTTTTTCCCCACATGTGGCTTTCCTTTTGAAAGTTTTGTTGTCCAGCATCAGCAGATTTCAAATATGATTGTACTTTGCCATCGTGCTCTTTGGAAAAACAAGACAACCAGGCAATTCTGGACACAATATCTTTTTATATTAAAAAAAAAGCCTTTCTGCTGCATCTAGCACTGTTTCACAAGTGCCTTCAGTATAATTTCCACTTTTAATCATCCTCTGCAGGTTTGGAATCGATGTTTAATCTGAGTAATGCTGAGATGAGGCTGAAGCTGTTCCTGTAACAGCTGGCAAGTGTAGAATGTGGCAATGAAAAAAAATCAGTCAAGCCAGTTACTGCATGTGCCCCTTCAGTGTCTCCATTCTGTGTTTTCTACAAACCAAAGCTTGGTTTTTATAATTTGAGCTTGGAAAATAGACATTTTTGCTGTCTTGGAAAACAAGCTGGGATTTTGATGCCTGTGGTAAAAGAAAATGCAGTAGGATCATGTTTTCTCTGCAGAGCATGTGGCCAGAATTACACAGTGTGCCTGATTCAATTGTTTGGCACCAGCAGTTCATAAAGAAAACTGAGAATACAGAAGGTCAGAGTACAAGTGAATAATAAAGGGTGAATGTGTTACAGAGTTTAGGAGTGGTGAGTTGAAATGAGTGCAGATGTTTTTCTCATTTAAAACGTGTTTTCATCTCTACAGACAGATGTTCAGAGATTAACTGTTTGAAAAACATGTGAAGTTTGGGGAGAGGGAAGAATCCCAAAAAACCCCAAGCAAAACAAAACAAACTAAAAATAACCTACCCCAAAAACTATAGTTGGGACACGGTGTTATTTTTGCAAAACTCTGAAGAGGAAGAGGAAGGGCTGAGCATGTGAAATACCTTAATTTTGTGGTTAACTGGTGATCCTGCACCCAAAATTCATCCTAGGCGTGCTTATGACATTTTTAATGCAGTTTTTAACGTGTTGCAAAGTCACTGCACATTTTAGGCTGTAGTGGAGTGTTTAAGATTACAGCTGTCCACAGAGTTTTGCAGGTTATTCTTTCCCACTGCTTTGCTCCTGGCCCACAGAGATTTGCAGAGTCAACCTGCAGCACATCTTCCAGTGTTTTGAAGTGATTCAATGTGCTTATTTCTTTTAGGCCTTTGAGTTGGCAACAGGGGACTATCTGTTCGAGCCTCACTCTGGGGAAGATTACTCACGAGACGAAGGTCTGTTTGTCTCAATTTTTCCTTTTTAAAATGGGACTTGAAATCCAACGGTTGCCTCTTCAAAATGAGCCTTCTCTTACAAATTAGCAATGCAAAAGCTCCTTGCAAAAAGATAATTTACCCAAATCAGCAGCAACTGTGCTCAAGCCTCTGCAGTAAAACATTGTGCAGTGAAGTCCACGTTCTTGTTCTGGTGTTTTGCATTCCTCTTGCTGCTGGGTTCCCTGCCTTGTGTCTCAAACTGATTGTGCCTCAAATTGCCCATATTTGTTTTCTCTTTGCCCTTTGTCTTTGTTGTTGCTTAGTGTAATCTGATTTCAGGTGGATCTCCAAAGTAATTTTTAATGGGTAGTAGTGTCTTTATCCTTACATCCCAGAGCATGAAACTAGCACAGAGATGTTTTGTGTGGATGAATCTCATTGTCTTTTTGGTTCTTTTATTTTTCACATGCAGATCATATTGCATTGATCATAGAACTTCTGGGGAAAATACCTCGCAAGCTCGTTTTGGCAGGAAAATATTCCAAGGAGTTTTTCACCAAAAAAGGTAAAAGGAAACAATACAAATATCACTTACTCACTCATCCCTTGCCCCAAATACACAGGAGTGTCTTGCTGGAAATGCCAGTTAGAAATAGATGGCAGCAAAGATGCATCTTTCAGTCTTTCCTTTGTTTTATGAAGTGCTTTATCAGTAAAACTGCAGCTAAATGTAAGGCATTCTTGTCTTACTCCTAAAAGCATCCTACACCCTAGAGCTCAGCATCTTAGTGTAGGTCAAATGCAGCAGGTAGAAAAACAGCACAGCAGGTGTTTTGTCAGACTTGATGTGGTTTTATTTAGCTGATCTCTGTCGGCTAGAGGTGGGGACTCACTTTTGAAGGCTTTTCTAGACAGCTTGACTCCATTTCTGGCATGCCAGGCACCTTAAACAGTGCCTGGCATCATGAGCCATGTTGCTCAGAGCACAGAACATGATCATAAAGTCCTGAGTACCCCAGAAATGTATTGAGTAAAAAAATTAGGTTTTGATCTAGTTTAATAATCCTTTTAATAAAAACAAGCCCTTCTTTGTTAGTAGTGTATTGCTTTCTCACACAGTGCTCCATGCATTGCATGTATTCCAGAGTCAGTGGCACAGTTTATCTGTCATGTCAAGCAGCATAATTGGTGACTTAATGAAGTTAATATTTGCTGATAGGGGATCTGAAATAGCAGGGGGTGAAAAAAGAACCCTTTGAGGAAGTACATTTCTATAACAGGCTTCTAAAGCAGATAGAAAAGGGGGTTTATTATAATTGACTTCTCCCTTCAGCACTTTATATTCCCTGTGCCCAGCTGTTAGAAGAGTCTCTGAGTTCACTCTGTCGTGTTTGGCTGTTCAGCCAGTTTTATTGAGCTGCCCTGTTCCCATGTCTCGCACTTAACCCATTTGTCTTGGGTTTTCAGGTGATCTGAAGCACATCACCAAACTGAAGCCCTGGGGCCTCTTTGAAGTGTTGGTGGAAAAATACGAGTGGGCCCAAGATGAGGCAGCTGCATTCACAGACTTCTTACTCCCTATGCTGGAGCTGATCCCAGAGAAACGAGCTACAGCAGCAGAGTGTCTCAGGCACCCCTGGCTTAACTCCTAGAAGCTTCCAAGCAATGCCACAACGTTATACTCTGGTTTACAGCATAGCCTACACACCCAGCTGCCCTTTCCCAGATCCATTTTTCTCCTTGTTCACTTTCAGTGTGGAGTTCTTCCTTCAAGGCTTCCAAGATTTTAGATAAATCTAACCTGTTCTGCTGAATTTGTTTGTGTGACTTAATGGGGACTCTCCTCAGCCAGTGGGCATCGTCTGTGTTTTGCCTTGATTGGGCTTCACCAAAGACTAATTGACTAGAATAAGAGATTCTTCCTCAGTCTCCTCACTGTTAGGCACTGTGTGTGACAGATGTGAGCTCACCCGTGCTCAGATGTCTCCCTTAGCTAAATTCCAACTCTCCTTTCTTCCTGTGAAGATCTCACTGACTCAGGAGTCAATTTTCCCACTGTTGATCCAGTAGCTACTGGTGGGGTGAGATGTAACAGTTGGCATCAAGGTGGTGCCAGATCCTTGTTAGAGCGAAGACCTTGAAATCTGCCATCACTCTCTAGGTGTCTACTGTATTCTTTGCTTTCCAGTCACAAACTTTTATTTAGTTCTAGCTGCTTTTGAAAGAGCTTTTTAAACCTAGGTTTTAGTGTCCTTTATTTCTTCCTCCAAAGTTCCCTGTCCGTTTACTTTTTCTCCTTCCCTGTGCCCTTGATAGTCAGAATAGTTTCTGGACTTGGTGATGTTTTCTACTTCAATGCCTGTGACTAAAAGGTGACAAGCAAAATAAGCAAAAGCTGGAACTGACTCAACGCACAACCCTCAACGAACAGATGGGTGCACCCTCAGCCTGCAGAGAGAGCCTTGTTGCAGGCAACTCTTAACATTATAGTGAGCCATAAGTTTTGGGGGTTTTTTATCCCCTACCGGCACTTTTTTGCCTTGCTTGAGGTGGTATTCATGAGAGATTGGCTTTCACTGATGCAGTCTGCTCTGACTTTTCATTTTTGACCGTTCACTTTTTTTTCCAAGGAAAGGCTTGCAGCGCCTCTATCACAGCCAAGCTGCAGCCCTGGACTTTGAAAACCAACACTTGAAGTTCCAGCATAAAGATTTCTTTTCATTTGCTTCAGGTGCGGGCCTTCAGAAATAATTTCCCAGGATGGGATTGCCTTTTACTTTCTGGGCCATCAGCACAAGAAGAGAGCTAGCAGAAGTGGAAGAGAACTGACTTTTCCACATAGATACTGGATTAGAAGCTGTTTCTAGAGTTACCCCAAATAAAAAATGTTCTATGGGGTTTCTGTGTAAACTTCTCAGAGGGGGTTTGGACATAATGGGTTGAATGGGTTAATTTTAATTAAAAGCTAAATCACTGTGGCATTTGATAGTTCTATGATGGCTTCTTCTAGCCTTGCCCATCCTGTTACAGATTCAGTGCATCCCACTGTTGTCTGAGCAAGATTTGGCAGCGTTGAGACTTCAGAGACACTTCCTTACTCTGGACCAAACAGGCCTTTGGTTTTGTGGTGGCTTGCAGAGGATAGAAGTTGCTGGAGACCATGCAGATGCTATCCAAGACAATTTCCATTGCCAAAGCTGCCAAGACCACTGTTATGTGTCACTTCTGTGTGTATGTTTGGGAATTGTGGTTCGTAAGGATCATTCACTCGCAAACTGGGTCATTTAATCCATTTGATTTCCATCCAGAGTTTCTCCTGTTCAGAGCCTGATTTGGCTTATTTATGCAAATCATGCTGCATGTTCCTTTAGTGGTAGATCAGGTTCTCTATGCATATCGTAAAAGAAGAAAGGCAGGTAACATACCAAAAAATGTTTTAAACTGCTGGATTGACCTTTTATTTTGGTTTTTTTCCTTTCATCCGGCATTTTCCAGTTGTGGGTCCCTTCTGTGTCTGTTACAGGAGGACTGCAGACAGTACTGGGTTCCAGCTTACTGTGAAGCTACATTGGCAGGGCAAACCATTCCTGTGGTCTTGAAAGCTCACCTGGTCCTGCCTACCTGAGAGTGGCTGATGAAGGAACATTTCCCAGAAGGGGTCTGCACTCTTTGACTCTTGAGAGCTCCTGCCCATCCTTCCTTCCCTTCCCTCTGCCACCCCTGACTGGAGGAGGGGTTTTTTTACCGTGATAGCCAAGGCTAGAGCCAGCTTGTGAGTTGAAGATGTGCAGAAGCAGCTGTCATGATTCAGTCTTGTACCGTCTGCTCGTTCACTTGGGGTTTGTTCCATTTCCAAACTGCCGTGAAGTGCTCACACTAAAGGATTTGTACTTGCTGTGTCAGTCTAAAACCTGAAGGAAAATACATTTTTATTCTTTCTACTTGGGTGCTTTGTCTTTTTTTTTTTTTTTTTTCCCCCTTTGTGAAAGCCCTACAATAAACAGATTATTTAATAACTGAGCCCTAGTCTTCATACATTGCCCTTGTAATTCTATTCTGAGTCAGGGGCTCAGGGATGGAATTTGCTTCACTGGTGAACACTCAGTTTTGATCTCCACAGTGAGGTAGGTAAAGATTTTGTTGCTGGTGTTGTGATCCATTTTAAAAAGGGGAGAAGAGTGAAAAATAGGACAACTCAGCTGGAAGTTTTCCATTCTAAAATACGTTTTTCTTCAAGTCTGTCATATCTCTGCTGTCTTATCTAGCCAAAAGTCTCAAGAAAACCTTCCCAAACACTTTTTTAGAGGGAAGCATAAAACTGGAAGGTACTTGTTAGAACTGAACTGAATTGAGTGCTGCAGGAACCAGCAACTTACAGCAAGTAAAAAATGAAAATTATAATGGAGGCTGATTTTGGGTCCTGACCAGGTAAGAGCTGCTTTGTGTTCTGCAGAAATGGGCTGTGCCAAGGGCTGCCGTGGGTGGGTGTTGGATGGGATGGGAGATGATGGCTAAATCAGAGTAACTGGGTGGTGCAGGGAGTTGATGCTGACTGGCACCATCTGCTGTGCTTTGTGGCTGCTGTTCCAGGCCTGCTGCAGCCCAGCACGTTGGTTTCTGGTTTTGTTGTTTGGTTTTCTTTTTTTTTTCCCAGAAAGGTGCCCTTTTCCAGAAGTTGTGTTTGGTTATTGTTGCCCAGAGCAGGAAACTGATTCATGGCTGAGCTGGGAATTGGCCTGCCATGGTATTTTTCCAGTAAAAGGGCAACCTGGGACAGGGCAGATGTTTTCCTCTGCCCTCAGGAGACAAGCACAAAACCCAAAACACTGATGTTTTGGTGGTGTTTTTTTTTAATTCATAAGTAATTTCCTCGAAAGAAGGTGTACAAACCCCCCAGAAAGCTGCAACTTGCCATCCTTCCCGTCTTGTCCCTCTTGCTGATGGACTCAGAAAAACTCTTATGTCCGTTTTGGGCTCTTCCCACCAAATAAGCTCCACAAGAGCTGTGAGCCAAGAGCAGCCCCATGGGTGAGGAAAACAGCTGTAGAAAATCCACAGAATTTGGTAAGTTTAAGCTTCCTAGAAGAGTCACTTCAAAGAAAAGGGCTGATGGAGGAAGAGCTCTGGATGTCCCTGGGAACAGAAAGAGTAAGTCAGCTCTTGGGAAATAGAGTATGACTTCAAATTTTATGTTTGTTTTGTTTTGCACTTGGCAAGGGTTTGTGCTTTCCCAGTTTTGGGAGGCAAAGCAAAGACTATTTCCTCTTTAACCACAAATAAAACCAATGTGCCTCCAGCACCAAAATCAGCTGTCAATCCTTTGGTAATCAGAATACAACAGTGACATCGTGGATGCTGGGAATATTAAAAATCTGTGTAGGTTATCACTTACGTGGTGATCAGCTCTGTCAGTCATGTCCCTCTTCTGTAAAAGCAAAAAGAGAATGGCAGAGTTAATGTGTAAAACTGAAAGGATGGGCGTGTTTTGCAAGTTTGTTTTCAAAAAGGGATACATTTAAAACAGGATGAGGAGAGAGCCCCAGAAGCTTGGGAAAGGTAATCTGGGTGAATTTGGGCTCCTGCCTCGTTCTCCATCCATTTTCTGCCTGCTGCTGGCTCCATCCCCCCAGAGCAGCGTGTGACTGTGGCAGGGAGGAAGCCACCCACCCTCCACCCGCACAACAGCAGTGCCCCGTGGGGCTGACACCCTGCCACAGGAGCGTCCTCACCGCGCTCACCTTTATCCTCCACCTTGAAATCCGAGGGGAGGAGGTTGTCCTGCCGGTTGCCCAGCACGAAGGCCAGGAAGGAGAGGATGAGGGCGTCGAGGATGCCGATGATGCACAGGATGTAGGCCCAGCGCACGGTGCAGGCGCCCAGCGTGTATTTGTCCGTTTTGTCCCCGCACATTCGCCTCACCTCGCTCGAGTCCCAGCCGTCGGGGTAGATCAGGCAGCCGATCATCAGCCCCGTAGCTGCAGGGACAGGGGGGCATTTAGTGCCCACCAGCTGCTGCTGAGCTGATGCTGAGGCCTAAGATTTTTAGCTTTTTATGGTTTTCATATATTCGTAGCTTCGTAGATTGCTGTAGCTTCTAGTATTTTTCCTTTCTTCCCTACATTTAGGAACAATAAGCTAACCTTATAAACACATCCCTAAATATTGTTTAGTCTTATTCCAAGAAGAGAACCAACTACACTGACATTCTGTTTTCCAGAATCTGGAGCAGACGTAGCGGAAGTGGGGCAAAAGAAACCTCTGGACTGCTTCCCAGGAATTATTACCTAACCAACTAACCTTTTAATTGGACAGTACATGATAAGTATACTAATCGAATAACCTTATAAAAATTGTATAATTACTATTCCACATGTGATTTTCACCATACTGTGTACCTGAAAGCTTTCAAGTAAAGGTTTGCTTTTATATTCACTCTAACATTGTTGGAAAGATCTATTCTATTTTCCAGGCATCAGTACTGAAGTGGAGAGAGCAGCTGGAGGAGCAAACATCATGCTACAAACACATCAGGTACTACAGACTTGTCCCTTGAAAGGCCCTGTGGTTGCTCATCCCCGTGGGCCCTGCTCCACAGGCCGGGAGGAGCGGGATCCAGGCTCTGCTGCCTTCCCACGGGCAAGGACGTGCTGCACCAGCATCCCCGATCACGGCGTTGCCCAGGCAACGTCTCTCCTGCCTCTGCACGGAGCCCTGGCCGTGTCACTCCAAGGAAATGTTTCTCCAAACAAAACTGGAATGGGTTTAGTCTGTGCAAGATGGAGAACCTGGCTCGTGCCTTGCAGCCGATTCCAGGTTAGGGTTTGCTAAGGTAGAGCTGCCGTCAGCAGCAGCTTTGCAGGCAGATTAATTCTGCTTGTTCAGCTCCTCCTGTGACTGCTCTCAGAGCTCACACACAACCTCGAGAGCTGCTCCAGCCTGGCCACGGGGTCCTCAGCACCTCACCTTTGCAGCTTTGCCATGGCACCTGCAACAACCTCGGTGCCAGCAGGTTGCTGAGGGGCAGCTCAGGCCCCAAAATCTCTGAAGTGCCTTTTTCCCCCCTTCAGAGAAGTTGTATTTAGTGGACAAGAACAATGACCAGGCTTGGGATGAGTTCATCTGCAAGGTTTTGGGACATGATTAACAAAAACCCTCCACATCCTCCACTCTTATGTTGGTGCAGAGCGTGGAAGTAATGGGAGCAGACATGAGGCACTCCCTGACTCCTCTCACACAAGAAATAACCCCAGGGTGGGAGCTCTGGACAAGCAGATGTTTGTCCCTGCCCCTCGTGGACATCTGCAGCCTCCTGAAATGCACCTTGCCCCACACCAGTGCTTCTTCTCTGCCACAGGGTGCTCAGTAAACCAGAAACCCCTTTCGGGGCAGTTGTCTTGTCCTTTGCCAGTGTTTTCTTTTTCCTTGGCTTGGGGACAAGTGAGCAGCAAGGCACGCAAGCAGCGTCCTCGGTCTGCAGAGAGGATTCCTCTTCATGGAAAAGCAGTTGGTTTATTCTGTATTTAATTAATCTTCCCTGTAACTAACCAAGAGGACATGCACAGAGAAATGGGGGAAGCAGGAAAGAAATAATTTCTGTGCAAATGCACCCTGGTGCAGAGCAAAGGCCAAGAAATGGATCCTCTCTCAGCCTGCCCACTTTTTAAAATAATTCCTAAAATGCAGCAATACCTGTCCATCTGGCCAGAACTGCCTGTGCCCATTTTCTCTTCCCCCATTCAGAACAACAAAAATACATAAAACCCCCAACTACCACAGCAAAGCCTTTCCCTGCTCCAGCTCCCCCGGAGGCTGAGCTGCCCGAAGCTTCTTATCTAAATCTTTGCTTGAGCTCGCTTCTTTAGCTGGGAACTGAAGAAACCCCGATGCCACCTCCCACGGGGTGTCAGTGGGGGCCGTGGCCAGGGCTCACATGAATGATTCAGGAGCAGCAAAGCGCTGGGTTGGGTTTCGGCTGAGGCTCTGATAAGCACAGGAGTTGGGTTACCAGGTGTCTCAAGTGCCTTGGGGGAGAGACGGGGAAGGCTGGAGATCCACCAGGATGAGCAGAAAAGTAAGAAAACGAGAGTGGTGGTACCAAATCAGTCAGTCCACTCCTCGTGTTTCATCCTCCTCGTACATTATCCCCTGAGCTCAGGGAGTTACTGCAATAGCCCAGCAAACGTCTCCCTGCTTAATTCCTGCAGGATTCCAAGCACAGCAGAGCGCTCTGTGCCCTGGGGGGGTTTTTTTGGTGCTCTCGAACTGATCCTCTGAAGCCTCCCTGCGGCTGAGCAGGAGCAGTGGCGCTGCGAGAAGCTCCCCCAGGTAAGTGAGGCCACGAGGTTTGGCAGCAGCAGCAGCAGCACCCGGGGAAGCATCACCCGCCATGCGGTGGGTCTGCTGCGTCTCAGCTGCTCTGGAAGGAGGTTTTTACTAAAAACTCCCCACTGGTAACCAGTAAGGGGGAGCACATGGCACGGAGGTGACACTGGTGTCCCTTAACTGGCCATCCCCCCCCTTCCCCAGCAGAGTCGAGGGCGGAAAGGGAAAAGGGTCGGCCCACGGGCAGCCCCCCCGCTCCCCGTGCATCTCCCCAGCGCTGCTCACCCGCTGCCAGCTGCATCCAGGCACACACTTTGTAGACGGTGGCTGCGTTGCAGAAGAAGAAGAGGCTGAAGCAGAGGATGGTGCCGATGATGAGGAAGGTGGAGATGCCTACGAAGAACATGGCAGTTTTGAAGGCACTGGAGGGGATGGTGCCGAAGTCCAGGGGGCTGCCCTTGCAGATGAGCTCACCGGTGAGCGCGTTGCCGATGCAGTAGGAGAAGAGGCCGAAGTAGCCGGCCTGCGGCGTGTCGATGCTGTCGCCGATCCAGTAGGGCTGGATGAAGGTCACCACCATCAGGATGGAGAAGCAGAGCGTGAAGAGGGCCCAGAGCACCCCCATGGCCCGCGCATTCCGCACATAGTTGGTGTGGTAGATCCGGGCCGCCTCCTGCGCCGGCAGCAGCTTGGACATGGCGGGGGCAGCGGCCCCGGCCCCGGTCCCGGGGCTCCCGCTCCGGCCCCGCCCGGCGGCCGCGGGGGCGGCGGGAGGCTCCGGCACCGGGACCGCCCCGGGGGGCGGTGGCGAGACCTCCTCCCACCCCCGCCGAGCCGGGGGGGACTCGGGAGGAGCCGGAGCGACCCCGCTCCCGCGGCCGGGGCGGGCCAGGGAGGAGGCGGGCGGTGCTTTTCGGGATGCGCTCCCGGGATGCTCCCTGAACGAGCCCCGAGGATGAGCCCCTCTGTCCCTGGGATGCTCTCTCGGGATGCACCCTTAGCCTCCTTCGTATACCCTAAGACGCACCCTGGGATAACCCAAACACCCGCAATGTGCACCTCATGGTGTGCCCTGGGATGCACCCTGTGCCCCTGGGCTGTGCCCCGGAGTGCCCCTGTGCCCTGCGATGCCCTCAGGGGTCCTCTCTGTCCCCCGCTGTGCCCCCAGTAACGTGCTGTGTGCCCTGGGCTGTGCCATGCACACCCGGGACGCGTGTCAGGATGTGCCTGGGCTGCACCGTGCACCCCTGGGTGCGTCCCAGGATGTGCCACATGCCCTGGGATGCATGTAGGGATGAGACCCAGAATGTGTCTTGATGCCCAGCGCGTGCCCCAGAATGTGCCAGGGGCTGTGCCGTGACCCCCAGGATCCCACCGGGCCCTGCTGTGTGCCCTAGGATGTGTCCCAAATTCTGTGTGCCCTCGGCTGCTCCCCCTCTGCCTTCCTAGCCGGTGTCACCGGGGTCTTCCCACACCGGTGGGGGTACAAAGGTTGCTGCCTCACTGGGCAGGCAGGGAGGGGACCGTCCCCACAGCTCCACTGCAGAAGGGGAAATGGCTCATCCTGCCAGCAGGACACACCGGGGTGTCAGCCAGCACCTGGGCAGGGCCGGGTCTCTGCCCAAGCCCCGTGTCCCCATGTCCTGCTGCCAGAGGAGCATGGGCAGCCCCAGAGGGCTGCAGGCTTTTGTGGCCACCTTGGGACCTCTCTCCAGGAGCCACATCTGCCCTGCATCCTGAGTGACCACACAGGTTCAACTCCTGTCGTGGGGACTGGTGCCACGTGGCAATGTGACATTCACCCCACAGCCAGTGCCAGCCTCAGCATCACTCCTGTGGCTGTCAAAGGCCAGGGCTGTGTGGCCATTAATCATGTCCAAGCCACTGCGGTCATAAAAAGCTGTGCCGTTCCCAGGGCTGCTTTCCTTTCATCAGCCACAACCCCCCAAGCACTGAAATGCAGAGCAAATATTTGGCAGGGCAGGCTGAAGTGCTGAGCCTTGGGCTGGGGAGCTCAGTGGGCTCTGGATCCTCGCAGGGGGCTGTGCTGTCCTGCACAATATGAGCTTTCTCCAGTGGGGTTCTCGGTGTCCATGATCCCTCTGTCTGAGCGCTGGAGGATGTGGTGGTTTTCCCATGGAGCAGAGATCCTGCAGTGGCAACCAGCCCTCACTTTGCCTATGAACCCATCAGCAGCACCCAGACAGGAGGGCATTCCAGAGAACTCCAGCTCCACAGCCCTCTGCTGCCAGGGGGAAGCAGAGGAGGAAGGACTAGAAGCACAGAAGTGCCATTATTTTGTGTTCCCTTTGGCCAAAGGAGCTGCCAAAGGGCAGGTTGACACGGCCAGTGGGGGTCAGTCACCTGGGAACAGGACCTGGTAGCACTGGCTGCCCAGGCATCGCTGTTTCCCTGCCCTGGGCAGTGCAGAGTGCCCCAGTGCCACGAGCTGAGGTGTGATAGGAGCAGCCACGTCAGCTGATGGAGACCGTGGCTATAAAACACCTGCTGGCCCCGTGGCAGAGCCACAAACAAGCCCACCATGGCCAACGTGCTGCCTGCCTGCCTGCTCCTGGCCCTGCTGCTCCTGGCCCCAGCCCTGTCGTCACAGCATGAGCGAGGGCTCATCTTCAACTTGGTAAGAGAGAACAACCCTGTCCTTGGCACAGGATGCTCCAACTGCTGCAAGGGACGCGCAGTGCGTGGAGGGCTGGAGGGGTCTGCTGGGTTTTCTGGTGTTGTGAGGGAACCTGGAGCCTGTGAAATCAGCTCTATAAAAGGATAGTGAAGAGAGAAAGGGGATCAGACTGAAGCTCTGAGCTGCCTGAGCCAGCCAGGACTCCCACCCTGGGTGGCTCACAGGGACTGGGGAGGGGACATGCTTTCCTGTGGTGTCTCAGCCCTACTCCTGCGAGTCCAGCAAAGAACAGCACTTTGGTGGGTGGTATTTTGGGCCAGACTGAGGAAACACTGCAGAGGGAGAGGCTGGGGTATGCAGGCAGTGGTGCTGAGCCTCAGCCAAAAGGCAGAGCTGGTGTTCAACACCCACCCAAACCCCTTGGGCTCACAGCTAGGGGGAGATTGAAGGGGAACAGAGAGGGACCTGGTGCTCAGGCCCTGCCTTGTGCTGCAGGATATCGGGGAGCTGTGCATGCAGAGTGCCCAGTGCAAGAGCGGCTGCTGCCACCGGGTCAATGGCCTCAGCCTGGCCCGATGTGCTCCGATGGCAGCTGAGTTCCAGGAGTGCTCCCCAAGGGTAGGTGCTTCCCTGCTCCCGGGCTGGGCGGGGACAGGGGCATGTCCCCCATGCTGCACTGTGTCCTTGTTCCCTGCAGAACATCTACGGGGTCTACTACAAGTGTCCCTGTGAGAAAGGCTTGACCTGTGACGCCGATAAAACCATCGTGGGCTCCATCACCAACAGTGACTTCGGTGTCTGCAAGGACCCCCAGGACTCCTACAGGCGGCGGTGAAGAGAGGGTCCCCCCACCCGTGCCCCTCCGTGCTGCCCCTGCCACCCTGGCTCTCCCCCTCTCCAGGGATTCCTGGATCTGGCTGTGGGAGAATTTGAGTAAAGAGCAGCTTCTTCCAAGCTGCAAGGCAGCATTTTCACTCTACCCAGAATGGGGACGGCAGGGCCAGAAGGTCCCGGAAAAAGCCACATGGACCTGATGGCTTTACCTATACCTGTGTGCAATCCTACAGTAATCTGGGCTAGGGCAGCAGCAAGCCATGGGCTGAGCTCTGCTCAAGGGGAGTTTTAAAAAGGGGATGCAGGGGAGGGGAAGATGCAGCAGCCCCAGGATCTGGCAGAGCTGCCTGGGTTGTGCTTCTGGTTTATTTCCTGCTGGGGCTGCTCTGGCTGGAAACACTCCATAGAAAAGGTTTGTTGCCAGAGAAGAGGGACTTGCAGGCGGTGTTGAAGCTGTGGGTGCTCAGGGTGCTTGGTGGTTGTGTCCACCTCAGTATTGCCACGCTGCAGGCTCTGGATGACCATCCAGCTGGACCTCCTCAGGGAGGGCAGATGTGGCTCAGCCAACTGGGAGCCCTCCCTGCAAAGGAGCCTGTGCAGGCGGCAGCTGTGTGTGCCGCGGGAGCCCCTTGTGCAGCACCTCCACCAGCAACTTGTAAAGCACCTCCTCAGGCTGCAAGATGTGCTGGAGCTTTGGGAATTCGGGATGGACCTGGAGAGTGATGGTGCTACAAGCAGCCCTGGCTGGCAGCAAGGTCCCAATCCCCTCAGCCCTGCCTCTGGCAGAGCTGTGCCCTGGGCAGGGTGGGCTGCAGGGTGTGATGCCCAGCTCAGGGTCAGCGTTTTGGGTGTGGAGAGAGGGCACAGATGTACCACAGCACGGTGAGGAAGAGGAGGCACCTGTCCGGCAGAACTGTGGAAGCAGCAGGAGATGAGGGGATCATCAGAGAGGTTCTTGGCTTCTCCAGTGCAGACTTCACCCCGTGTTTTTCTGTCCCTGGGGCAGAGCAAGAACCAGGCACCCACAGTGCCACTCCCTGGTGCCCCGAGGGCTCCGCACCGGATGGGGAGGCCACAAAGGCTGGGGCCATCCCTGGCAGCTGAGAAGGTGCAGCAGGAAACTTCCTTTCAGGACAAGGGTGACTGGCAGCTTGAGGATCTGCACCTGCAGAAACACCGGGGACACATCTGGGAGGGTGGCACAGCTTGGGGGAATCCCCATTGCTGAAGGGAACGTGGGGGGCAACGTGGGGACCTGCTGGGCCCTGCAAGTCTGGCTCTGAGGAGCTGCAAGAGGAGAAAATTCCGACCCGGATTTTAGTTTTTTTAAACTTGTGGTGGGTACTGAAAGTCTGGAGGGTCTTGTTGTCATTGTCACGGTGGTCCTGGCAAGAGGCCACCAGATCGATGTCCTCACTGTCACAGGATGAGGCTGAGGTGTGGGGTAAGGGGCAGACCCCCCTGGAGACAGGGACAGCAGCCCCTCCTGCAGCAGACAGCCAGCCCCCAGGCAGAGCGAGGGGAGTGGGGCATGGGACACAGGGTCTGTCCCTGGGCTCCCGTCTGTGTGGGGTCCTCAGCTCCACACGCCGTTCCACACCAGTGGGAAGCAGCCCGGAGAGGCCGGCACTTCCTAGGACGCTCACCGGGGATGCTGAGAGCCCTGCCTGCCCAGGGCCGGCCTCGTCCGGGGCTTTGTGTTCTTGGCAGGGGCAGGATGTGAGCAACGCCCAGCCCCGGCCGTGCCGGGACCGGCAGAGGGCAGCGGCACCGTGCCCGCAGCCCGGGGACCCCGGCCCAGCAGCGATCCCCCAGCCCAGGGCCAGCGCGGCCTTGGGGGTCCCTGAAATGCACCCGACTCTGACACTCTGAGTCCTGCAGTGGGGGCCCCCTGGAAGGAGGGGGAGGTGATACTGGGGTGGGGGTAAGGCTGGGCTAATCTCTGGTGTGTTTGATGGGGGGATTTTGCGGTGTCCCCAATTTTGTTGTGTCCCTGCGCTGGCAGGAGGAGGATGGGGGCACCAGAGAGGTGGGAAAGGGGTGGCTGTACTGAGGCGGGGGACGCATGAAACCCCCCCCCCCCACCCCCCCATCTCAGCCCTATATTTACTGGTGAAGCCGCAGCTTTGTTTTGGCAGCTCTCGGCTGGTAAATATTGGCTTAAACCGAAAACCAGACGCCTGACTCACGGCGTCTTAACAAACACAGGAAGGGGCCCCTGGCGCGTGTGGGGTGCTGCCAGCCCCGGGGACAGGGGGACCCTGCAACGGGGCGGGGGCAGCCTCAGCCGCAAGGCGCGGTGCGAGCAGGGCATCCTTGTGCGGGCAGGCTCCGCTGCGGCGCGGCTCCCTGTGGGGACACGTGGGGGACGGGGGAAGGAGGGGTACAAGCATTGGGGTGCCCCTTCCTCTGCCCCCTGCCCTGCACAGGGGTCTCCCAGCTTGGTTAAAAAGCAGCGAGGAAGAGGAGGCTGGAGGGACGTCGGGGCGGAGGGCAGCCCCAGAGCCTCCCCAGCCTCACCCCATCACCAGGAGTGCCCCCCCACTGTCTCAGCCCATCCCCTCCTGGTCACCCAAGGGGTGCCCCGCTTACCAGAGGGGGGTGTGAGCGAAACATCCCTCCGCCCGAGTGCCCCCCTCGCCCCCCCCCCCCCCCCCGCCGCTGTTTCCCCACGGGGACGGGACGTTCT
>VXAZ01000803.1:674575-723159 GCA_013399875.1 Gymnorhina tibicen
GGGGGGGGGAGGCGTCGGGGTCCCGCGTGGGGCTGGGGCGTTCGGAAGGAGGCGGTGACCTCCGCGGGTGCTGCGGGGTGAGGATGGGAGCGGGGGTTCCTGCCCCACGGAGCCCCCCCAGTGATGCCCGGGAGGAGTTCACGCAGCGGTGCCCGAGCGGTGCTGGGGGCTCTGGGATGCTCCGCGACATCCCGGGATGCTGCTCGCCGGAGGGGATTTTTCTTTTCCGCGCTTCACCTCCCCATCCGAGGCTCCCGCGCGCAGCCGAAGCGTTTCTTTTGACACCACCGACCAGAGAGACCTCGCAGGGTGTGTGCATCACTATACAGAGCCTTTGGCAGCAGGCAGAAGTGGTTGCACAAGGTAAATGTAATTTATTTTTAAGCCTCTGCGATTTTTCCCTCCTCTCCAGGCATAAAAACTCTTTCAGAGCTTCTGTTTTTAAAATGCACGTTCGAGTGAACTTGCTCTTCTCAGGAAACTGTATTTTACACAATGGGCTGTAGGAACTCGTGGGAGACACGTCTGTCATCGGTGTGTCCCCGGGCTGCAGCTTCCAGCTGAGGCCCCAATGCTGCACCGTATCTCTGTCCTCACCGTGCCAGTGCAAAAAAATAAAAAGACTCTTGAAATGAAATAAAATGAAAAAAAAAGACTCTTGAAAAGAAAAAAAAAGAAAAAAAAAAAAAAAAGAAAAGTCAGGAGCTGATACTTTATGGTTTTAAAGACAGAGTTTAAATAGTGTCTCACCCTAATGAACTATTAAACTTGAGGTGGATTTGAGGACATCACTGGGGTATTGGAGCCAACCTGGGAACTGGCATTAAAAGTTTAAAAAGTTGAAAGCGCAAATTTCTCCTTCCTTTCAAACGTGAGAAAGCTGCCTCCCTGCTGCCTCCTCCCCTCTCCTGTTGAAGGGCTGGGGAGAAGAAAATCATTAAATACGTCTGGCAGAGCCTGTATCTGGCTTTTAAGGGCTGTCTTTCCGAAGGTGCTGTGGCTTTGATTTGGGTGGCAGTGCTGCAACTCAGAGACACTTGGGTTCCACAGTACCAGTACAGCCTGGTACTGTGGAAATAAAACAAAAATTGCTGGGGAGGGGACAGAAACATCCCTGACAGGGAGGGAACAACATCCACAGCCTCCAGGGGGGTTAACCAGGAGTGTGGGGCTGCGCAGGAATCCAGATGGTGCTGGGAGTTTTGCAGCACAAGGGTGGGATGGTGGGGTCCTGGGTGGGTTGCTGGTCCTTGAAGGGGTGCTGGTCCTCATCCCCAGCGTGGTGGGTGATGGCAGCACCCTGTGGGGTGCAGGAGGAGGAGGAAGGCAAGGGTGTGATGGAGCTGGGTGCTCTACCAGGGGTGCTGGTGGAGGAAAGGGTGGCCGAGGACTTTTCTGAGGGCTTGGGTGCTGGAGCAGGTGGGGTTTGCGCTGGGGAAAATATGAGGTAGCATGGAAAAAAAATCCCCAGCAGATTTCTGGGGAGCTGGTGAAGAAGTTTTCTCTTCTGCTGAAGCACACAGGGAGGGGTGACAGCACATGGCCTCGCCCGTGGCTCTGGGCCTGGGGAGGCAGGGGGAGCAGTCGGGAAGGTTGGCATGGTACAGGCTGCTCATGGTGCCCATCCTGCTCAGGACAGAGATGGCTGCAAGGATAATTGCTCATGCAATTATTTTTTCTTGTTCTTTTTTAAAAAAAATAAATGCAAATAACTTCATTTGTGTTTGCCCAGCACACGCTTCTCTCATGTTGAGGTCCTCTCCCAGCACTGTTAGAGCACCTTCCTGCTGGGATGAGCCAAAAAATAAGGACAATTCCTGAGTAAAAAGCAAACTGCATCCCTCAGGAACATCACTGCTGCATAGTTATGTGTGTTTTAATTAATTACCAGCCTGCAGAAGGAGGAAATTTGCTGGAAGGTTTGAGATGCTCGGCACCAAGACCTCCTCGGTCTGGCTGCAGCTCCCAGACCGGCTATGGGGAGAAACATTTTGTAAACTGTTTGGAGAATAGTTTGTCCTCATTTATTTCTCCTTTTATACTATTTTATATCAATTTTATTTTATAGTCACTCTCCGTTACGTGAATTTCTATGAAGTTGTTGCAGCCCCTTGAGGGAGCTGTGAAGCTCCTACTGATCTTGTGCACATCACAGGGAAATAGAAATTACTTAGCAAGGGTCTTTTTTTTTTTTATTTTAGTGCTCTGTGCTCTGTGTAAAGAAGTGGCCATGAGTGCTCTAACGTACAAGTTGTTCATGTAACTTGTTTGTCATGGAGCTGACAGGCTTTTTCCATAACTAGTAATTGTGATTAGTAAGGATTTCTGATTTTGCAAGCGAGTGCGTTGGAAAATTAGGAAAATAATAGTAAAGGAACTGTTGGAAGTGAAGAGTTGGGATGGTGAGGGACTGCAGTTAAATCATCTTCTACCTGCAGCGTCCTGTCTTTGTAAACAGCAGTATTGCTCTTCGACTGAAAAATATTCTCGTTTCAAGTACTTTTTGATTTACATTAAATGTAACCACTTAATAAAACCAGCTCTGGGAGGCACTGCCTGGCAAAGAGCATCACTCCTGGGATGTGGCACCATCCCGGCAAGGAGCCCTGGTGGATTGCAGCCTCCCTCCCCGCCCTGCTGGAGGTGATGCTCTCCAGCGTGTGCCTGTGCCCGTGTGTGCATCAGTGCCTGTTCTCAGCCCCGGGGCTGGCAGGGTCTGGCTGCCCTGCTGCTGGTGCAGCATTGTCCCCAAAGCCGCCGTGTCCTCCGCCCCTCCTGCCCCTCACAGCGTCCCCGGCGATGGCAGCGGCCACCCCGGTCCCCTCCTGCAGTTTGTCCTCTCGTGACGCTTCCTCTTCCTCTCCAAGGAATCCTCATTTGGCACCAGAGCAGGCTGGGGTTTCGCAGCGTGCTGGGAATTGCCGTTTGCCCAAAATAATTGGGCATTTATAGACCCCTGGTGCAGATGGCCTTGGGTGCCGAGTTATTTCTGGGTGCCAGAGCTCCCGAATGCTGAGCTGGGGATCCCCGCCTTGGGATTCGGCTCTGGGATGCTCGAGGTGCTGCTGAGCCCTCGTGTGTGGGGATAAATCATTAAACACAGCATTCCCACTGCCAGGGGTCACCTGGCTGCAAGTTGCTTGGAGAAAACCCCAAATCTGTCGTGAGCAATGAGATGCTTTTAGAAAGGGGAAAAAAAAAAAATTAAATAAATCCGAGTTTAATTGCCACATTTATTCCGGAGAAAAAGCTAAATTAAAACAGAATTGGCAAACAAGGAGTTTCTTGTTTATTCCCATTTTGTATTTATTTTAGTCCCCCCCAAGCTGTCACTTGAAATTCAGTTTGCTCAGCATTGGTGTAGCTGCTGCCAGGAGGCTGCTCCGAGTCGCCTGTGGAGGGCTTGGACTTCACTTGGTGCTGCATGGGGAGGGAAACTTCACATTTAACAGCCAGAGGTGGAACATTTCATTCCAAAAAGCCGGGCTGCTCTGCTCTCCCTGGTTGTTTTGACCAGGGGAGAAGACACAACTGAAAGGAGCCCGCTCATTTTTGGTGGCAGAAAACCCAGTGAGAGGGTGCCAAGGAGTGGGCAGTGGGATGTCAAGTGCTTTCTCACATTTTACAGATGGTTTATATAACCTGTTTGGCTATATTATTATATTTTTCTCCTGTCCAGTTGCATAATCCCAATTTATGAAAGCTTTAGGAAACTGCATTCCCCACTGTCCCGTGTCTCCACCTCTGAGCTTGTCAGGATGCTTGGCCCCCCTGCCAGGCATCCCCCGAGAAGCTCAGACTGGTGTGGAACGGCTGTTTATGCCCTTAATATTACTACATTTCCTTAATGATTTTGTTTTAGCCGTCATCAAAAGCTGTGTCAGCCTCTCAGGAGCAGGATGGGCGCAGGCTGGTGCCTCTCCCTGCCGATGCAGAGCAAAGGCTTTGGGCATTCCTGGTTTTTCCAGTGTTTTGAGGCTCTGTTCTTGTGGCAGAGACTTGCTGTATTTTTATGGTGGAGGCAGCTGAAATCCTTGCTGGGGCCAGGGGTGGCTTTGGGGGCAGGTGGGAAAGGAGCTGCAGAGCATCCGGGTGTAAAATCCTCAACCTCATCCTGCCCCTGGCACCTTCTCCCCTGGGGACAGCAGCTACCCGTAGAAGTCTGTGGATTTTGCTCTCCTCAGCAGAAGTTTGCCCTTCAAAATAAGGGAGGGAGAAAAGAAAATGCTTCTTTTTTTAATTATTCCCTTTTACCTGGAAGTGGAGGGCGTTGTGTCTCCGGGTACCCACTCCAGAGGGGATGGACCACAGGCTGCTCACAAGAGACTTCAGAGGAGCTTTATCCCTCTGATTTGTTTTTTTATTCTGAAGCAACCTGGGAAAACCACCAAGCGAGCATTTCCTTGCTAGAAAACCAGCAAAAGAGGCAGATTATTTTTAATGGGTTTATATTATAAACTGTGGGGATAAAACCACTCCTCTCTGAAAGTCTTTTGTGTGTTGCTGGCACGGGCGTGTTCACCTCACTCCAGGGGATGCAGAGAGACTGAACCCATCTTGCTTTGGCCTGAGATATTTATTCTGGCAGGGGTTAGTGACCCATCCTGCTCACTTGTTCCTCTCGCTGCCGCTGAGGAACAGCCTCTTATTCCACACATTTTAAATAAATAAATAAATTAGTTATGACTTGAATCTTAAATAAAACCATTTCAGAAGCTTAAAAACATTATCCAGGCAGGGTGATTAAGCGAGTGTGATGGGAACGTGCACCGCTGTGTTTAAGTTAGCTGCACGCTGTAGTTTTCTTTTCTCACTTTGTTACTCTCTTAATTGTTTTAAAACCTTCCCCTGTTGCTGCTTTTCTGGTAATAGGAAGAAACCTCCTGGGTTTTGGGAGGTGATTAGGGACTGCATCCCTCCCCGAGGTGTCCCTGTGGGGCGGGTGGCACCTTTTAGGGTCACCTCTAGGTCTCCGTGGTGTCCACCCTGGAGCGGGGACTGTGCTTCGGTCCCTGGTGAATCAGGGCTCACCCTGGGTGCCGTGGGGGCTCGTCAGGGTGCTGGGCAATTAAAAGCAGCTCTGTTTGCATTTTGTTTTTCTGTGTGAATAGATGTTGCCATGCCCGGCCCGCCAGGGGTGTTGGCCGCTTGCAAAACGGGCACGCTAGGAAGTAAATTGATCCACGGCAGTTCTTAGCTGGTGAACAATGGTTTCAATTTTATGGCTTCCCTGTTTGTTTTGAAGGAGGGGGAGAAAATCAAGTGGCCAGGATTTAAATTAAAAAAAAAAAAAAAAAATTAATTAACTGTGATGCATGAGTGTGAGAAACAGCACTCGGTGTCTGGGTATATCCTGATGTGTTGGGATGCAGCTGGGGATTATGTGGAGCTGCTTGTCCATCTTAAGAAGGTCATATTTTTGTTAGAAATCCCAATTTTAACTCATTACCATCATCTTCCTGGGTCTTTGCTCAGCAGGCTGGCGCTGAGGTGTCTTAAAACACCCTCATCAAGGAAAAATCACTGCTCTGGTCTTCCCTCTCCTGCTGCACAGGCACAGCTTGCTCAGCAAGAAGGGATTTTATTAGAAAAAAGTAGTTCTTGTGATGGAAGGGGACAGTGGAGAGAGTCAGCTGCTGCACTAATTGGGTTATTCTTCGTTATCAGTCTGTGCTGGGGCTGGAGGATGCATGTGCAGCCCCGTGCTGCTGCCCAGCTCGAGGGGCTGGGATTTGGGGTGATGATCACCAGGATCCAGGGCCCCACATCCCCCTGCTGTGCTTTCAGATTTGTTGTTTTTAAGCCTGACCTTTGCATTTTCAAGAAACTCCCTCCTGTGTTGCAATCCGAAGCTCTTAGGGCTGCTGTGGTGCCGTGGAAGTGAAAGTGCTTTGTGCTAAGTGGGTCTTAAAAAACAAACCCCAGAGCAGCCCACTCCTATTTTTTCACCCCGTTGATTTTCATCCCAGTGAAACAATTGCACAGGATGTAGCCTGGATGTATTTTTTTTTAGAGCTGATGGTAAGATGCTGTTTTGTGGAAACAGCGAGTCAAAACAGGTTTTGGCCACAGTCTTCATCACCCCTCTCTGACCATGGTGGAGCACGATCTGTGGCTCCAAACTGCTCTGTTCTCCCTTCTTCTTCAATCCTGAAATCCTGTTTTAGAATAAAGCACATGTGGATTTTTAATCTTTTTTTTTTGTCCCCTCCTCTTCCTACCAGGTATTTCCCCGCTGTGTCTCTGGGCCCGGGCTCTCCCTGGACCTTCGAACCTCCTCCAACCACTGCATGGTGGCAAGGTGAGACCCCTCAAAAACCCTGCCCAGCCGTGCTCTTCCCCATCCCTTTCCCCTCCTGCGAGCCTCTGGGAGGGATCTGCAACATGAAGTTTCCATTTGGAGCTGGCAAATTCCCAGTATGCCGATTTCTAGGAAATGGGGCTGGGGATCGTGTGGTCGGTGAAACCCTAGCATGTGTGATACCTGTCTGTCCTCAGCCCGGGGTCAGACATCTGCATCCCATTCTCCCCTCTGAATTTTCACCTATTTCTCTGTGCTGGGAGACAGCAACACCTGTGTGGAGAGGGGATTGTAAAATCAAAAAGCTTGCTTTTGTTTATTTCTGTGCTTCTCCGACCCATCCGTGTTGATATCCCATGGAAATGGAGCAGTGTGGATGTTCAGAGGAGGGAGGATGGTTTATCCTGGCTTCATTTACAGACTTACGACATCAATCTTGTGGGTGGCAGCAGCAATGGGAAGGCAGGATCTGCTTGGGGTGTCAGAAACACCCAGGGGCTTTTGCACAGGGTAATTAATTAATGCCCCCCCTGTATCCAGAGTACACAAACAAGAAGATTCAGGCTCTGACACCACCAGCAAGCTTGCTGTGCTCTCAGTGACATCCCTGCCTGCTTGGCATTTAAACCTCAGCGAGTAGCAGATATTTTTTTTTGCCCTACAACTGTTTGTTCCAAATTAATTGCGATTTTGGCCCCCGGCCAGCCTCCTCCTGTCGCTCCAAATGGGAGATAAGTGGGAGCAGTGCACTCTTTTCTCTAACCTAGTTGGAGACGTTTCTGCTGGACGGAGAAGTCGTGAGCTCTTTCATAACGTGGGCCACATCTCAATAGCTGGGTCTTGTGGGCTGCATCCCTCCCACTGCTGCTGACGCAGAGCGTCTCCCCTCCCGCCCGCCTTGGCCAGCTTCCCTGGATCACTCCTCTAATTGCTTACGTAGAAAAATAATGAGAAGGATGCGTAGGGTGTATTTTTAGATGTCTCTTGGTGGGATTTAGCAACCGGCAAGCCGGAGCCAGCACCTCCCTGTCCGTCTCCCGCATCCCAGCCGTGGCTGCTCAGTGGACCCGGGGAGGTTCTGTCCTGGGAGGTGGCGATTCTTGGGCGAGCTTCCCTGGTTTTTGGGCTTCTCCTGGTCCTTTTAAGTGGGGTATGGGTGCTGTGTCCCTGGTGCCGCACAGGATCCGTGCTGGGAAGCCCTGAGCTGGTGCCCGGTGCCGGTGCCATGCCCATGCCGGGATGGGCACCGCCACCTCCTCACTCCTCTCCGAGAGGAAGGCCATGGTGGTGGCAGGGCTGTGTGGACTGTGGTGGCTTGGAGACCTTCCCAGCACCCAAATCATTGAATCATGGAATGGTTTGCATTGGAAGGAACCTTTAAAGGCCATCTAATCCAGCCCCCCCCGCCACGAGCAGGGACAACTTCCACCAGCCCAGGTTGCTCAGGGCTCTGTCCAAACTCACCCGGAATGTTCCCAGGGATGGGGCACCCATCACCTTTTTGGATAACCAGTGCTTCACCACCCACATCGTCAAACATTTCTTCCAAAGTAACCCGTGGCACATTTTCCAGTAAATACCTATGAGATAATGGGTCTCACCACACATTGCTTTGCTTTTTAAATGTTTTTTTTTTTTAAGATGTTCCCATCTGAAACCTCAGCAGCGCAGAGGAAAGGGAGCAGATGCAGAATCCCATTAAATATCACCCCAAAGACTGTGATAATTGAGCCTTGCAACAAGTAGTTCCCTTATTTTTCTCTTTGCTTCTTCCATTTCAGGGCTCTTTGTGTCTCGGTGGCTTCCTGTGCTGGGGGGGCCAGGCTCCAGTCCTTCCCTTTCCACCCGGGTGCGAGGAACGCAATTCTTCTCGCAGCACAACTTATCTGTCCTTGGAGCTGAAAACATCCTTTCTTTGCTCTTTTTGAATCCCCCAAATGAGTGATTTCTCCTGCTGGTTAACATCAGCTTCCACGCTGAAGACTGTGGGAAAGTTTCGCAATTAGAGTGGCTCTAATAGATCTGGTTTATGTCTTAAAAAACCCATCGCTTTCTAATTCTCCGTCACATGTTTCCTTGATGATGTGTCGCCCAGCAGTGCAGCTACCAAAATAGCCCCATGGTCTGAAGGAAATCATCAGGAAATATGTTTTTGAAACCGTAGGCAATTCTTTTTTTCACCAGGAACCACTGGAAAAAGTCTGTGTTCAATGGAAAACATGGCTTTTCTGGCACCTTGGCTGCTTATGTGGTGACATTTGGGAGCTCAGTGCTCCAGCAGTTTGCCCAAAAAACCCCCAGTTCCTTAGATTCTTGCTGTGAGTTTTCTCTTTATCCACCCAAATAGCTGGGATTCTTTTGGTGTTGGGTTTGCTTTAATTTTTGGGGAAAATTCTTGCTTGTGCAATTGTCTTTCCGTGCAGGGTGACAAACCCTTTCCTCCTCCACCACCTCCCGTGCTCCTGCCGGGCTGACGGGGTGTGTGCTGTGTCCCCCCAGGTCCAAGGAGACCATGACCACTGATGAGGCCACCAAGAGCGAAGGGGAGGTGCAGGCAGCGGCTCTGGCCGAGCGCGGGGAGGACATCACACCCTCCAAAGACCGGGGGGTTCTGAAGGTAAGGGGGATCTGCCAACAGTGTCCTGCCCTCCTGCGCTTTGGGGCGCACGGTCACCTCGCCGGGCTGCGTGCCCAGCCCTCGGGGTCACACCTCCAGGGCTGTGGGGTTGAGTTCTTTCATTTCAAAGGCAAAAGGGATGAGCAGCGCTTGGAGTGAAGGAGGATGGAGCGGTGGTTGAGGCTGGTGGGCCCAGGCTGCTCCATGAATTTCACTGCTATTGTGTTCCTAATCAGATTATTAGCTGTAAATCCACAAAGCATTTCTGTGTGTGACTCACAAACTTTAGAAAGAGCACATTACTGAGGTCATCCAGTCTGCTCCACAGCCCCTTTTTCATATTCAGGGCCGTTTCTGGGTAGTTCTGCTCCCCAGCACTTGCACTTCTCCACTTGAATAGGACCTTTCCTCCAAGAATAGCATCCTCCCCTGCTCCATCCTCAGCTCGAGAACTGCTTGTTCCCGGCTGCAGCGTTCAGAAAAAAGTGTTGACAAGAAGCGAGTAGTGAACTGACACACCCCTGTGAGTAAAATGTGTACGGCCAGAGAGGAGTGGAGCTGCACTCACTGCAGGTTTGGAACCACGGCGTTTATCCACCGAGCATGGACTGGTCTCTGCTCCCTGCCCTGTCCAGCTCCGTTGCTGTGGCTCCAGTTTGAGATTTGTTTTTAGGGGCTGATGAAGGGCAAATGAAGGGGCAAATGGAATAGCTCCCCCCTGAGCCTTCCTGCTGTTTAGGGCAGCACTGGGGTGGGTATGCATGTGTAGAAATATATTTTTATGTAAATCCGTGTGTGTCTCTCTCTCCCCCTCCATGGGCATCCTTTGCTATCCCGTGGCCCCAGCTCATGGGTGGTTTCTCTCTCTCAGATCATTAAGCGACCTGGGAGTGAAGATGAGTCTCCCATGATCGGAGACAAGGTTTATGTGCACTACAAAGGGAAATTGGCCAACGGGAAAAAATTTGACTCCAGCCGCGATCGGAACGAGCCTTTCATCTTCAGCCTGGGCAAGGGTGAGCTGGTCCGGGGGTGTCCATCCATGGGATGGTGGAGAGTGGGATCATCCTGGGGAGGGGGGATCAACTGACCCTGTTGTGGGACAGCTGGACAGTGTCAGCCCTGCCTGAAGTGACTTGTGGATGTGGGGTTTTTTTGGGTGCCATCCTCGCCGCTGTTTTTTTTTCCTGGGCTGCTGATTACTCCCTCCTGCCTGACGTCTGCCTTCCTCCTAGGTCAGGTAATCAAGGCATGGGACATTGGGGTGGCCACCATGAAGAAGGGAGAGATCTGCTACTTGCTCTGCAAACCCGAGTACGCCTACGGCTCTGCTGGCAGTGCCCCCAAAATCCCCTCCAATGCCACCCTCTTTTTCGAGGCAAGTAATGCTGGTGAGCTGGTGTGTGGATGAGCAAGCTCGCTCCCTTTCTGCCTTGCCAGCCAGCTCAGAAATAAATATTTAATAATAATAATAATAATAAAAAGACAAAGCCCAAACAACAAAAAAAAACCCACAACAAAAAAAACCCAAGCTTGGATTCCTGAAACGTGTCCCTCTGCTCCAGGAACCGCTGCCAGGGCTTTCTCAGAAATGTGTGTCTGAGCTGGAGGGCTGGGACTGAAACTGCGGCTGAGGAGAGTCCTGGTGCCGGGGCAGGGAGTGGGCAGATTCCTGGTTTCAACATGCACATGGGAAGGAGAAAGCAGCTGGGAAATGCCTCCAGGTGCTAAAAAACCATTAGTGCTGAGGGGTGGTAGGAAAGTTAAGTTTTTGGCGCAGTGTGCTCCCTGGGCAGGGCTCGTTGGGACACGGCAGGAGGAGGGAGTCTGTCCTAAATTAAGGCTCAGTCCTTCCAAGTCAAGTGTGGACTTAGCTGCGGGTCGGAGCTGGACCCGTCAGAGGATGAAGGGGAAGCTCCTGCCCTTCACAGCATCTTCCAGCAGCAGCTGTGCTGTACCCTTACAGGTTCAATAAACTTATTTTTGCTGTTACTTTGTGTTATGCTTCAGGTACTGGATGTGTCCCAGTTTCTAATAAATCGCGTGTTTTATGCTGTGGTTTGGAGCTGGGTTTTATGGGCAACTTCTGCTCGTCAGCTGAATGGAGAATTAGCTGGCTTGGTTCTCCAGCCAGGGGATGAACTGCTGCTCTGTGGCTCTTGTGTTGTTTTTCTCTTCTCCTTTCCCCCTCCCTACGCTCTGCCCACTTTTTCTTTATTATTTTTTAGGTCGAGCTGCTTGACTTCAAAGGCGAGGACTTGTTTGAGGACGGAGGAATAATCCGGAGGATCAAGAGGAAGGGAGAAGGTTACTCCAACCCTAATGAAGGTGCTACCGTGGAGAGTGAGTGCTGGTCCCTTGTGGGATGACTGGAGGGATCAGCCTGTCCTGAGCTGATCCCTGGCGAGGAGCTGCTGGCACTGCAGAGGCTGTAGGTGGCCGTGCATCCTGGTGGGATGCAGTTACATCCATCCGGAGGCCAGATGGGGTGGAGAGTGGCTGGGGATGCTCCTCTGAGCTCTCCTTGGCCGGCCCCTGTGGTGGCTCTGCCAGAGCTGCTGCCCTGCAGGGCTGGGTGGAAAACCAGCAGCCCAGGAAAGCCCCGGAGCTTCTCGGGCAGCAGCTGGAGGGGGGGATGGAAGAAGCAAATCCCCGTGGGGTTTCAGGGCTCTGCTGTCTCCCCCGACCCTTCTGCATCCCAGTGCAGTGTCCAGGGTGCTCTGGGATGTGCCATCTGCCAAAACCCCTGGCTCTGCCTTGCCTCCAAAGCATCACTTGCCAGGCCTTCCTCCCTCAACACTTGCTAAGTATTTCGGGCACTCAGCAGTTTCTCCGGCCTCCTTTTTCCAATGTTGATGGCATTTTTGGGGGGGTCTCACCACACCTCTTGCAGAATGGGGCTTTTTCCTTCCCTTATGGCCAGAGGGCTGCCATGGCGGGGGGGGAAGGAAATTATTACAAGGGGTTTGCTGGGGCTGGGGTGGTCTCAGCTGACATGAGAGGATGAGCAGCTCATGTCCCATTGGGCTTTCCCTGTTCTGGTCCCATTTCTGGAGCACACATTTCATGAGGCTGGACAGGGCAAGGCAGACTGGGGTTTTGGGTTTTTTCCTTCCCAAGAACCACTCAGACACACACCCAGAGCTCGCTCCATATGGAAGGCGTTCACTTTCTTTTCTTAATTCCAGAGCTCCCGTACACAAAGATCCTTAAGTCCCTTTAGCGACTGAGAAATTGAATCTGAGCCGTGAGAGCTTATAAAGCTCGCAGCTTTAGGTGGCTGGTTCTTCTAACGAGGTTCTCTTTTAAGGAAAAATGAGATTTTGACTCAGATTCTACTGTCTGAGTGGTGGTCACTTTGCTGGGGGTGGCACAGCAGCTGTGGGGGCACAGCAGTCCACCCTGGGGCAAGGCTGTGATGGTTTACCTCAGCTGTGTATTTTGGGAGGTGCTGGAATTAGGCTGGAAGAAACCACACTTCCAGGAGCAAGTACGTCCGGGATTTTATAGGCTTTAAGTTTTACAGACCCTAAATCCCATTTCTGGTCCCTAAAACCTGTGCTGCAGTTGAAATCTGGCATTCCAGCTTTTGTTACATCCTTTCCCCCCCCACCCCTCCTCCTTCTCCGTTTTTAATCTGAGTACAAATTGCTGTCAGCACATCAAGTTCGTGTGCCAGCCGCACTCAGTACACTCTGTTCTCAGCTCTTCAAAAACAAAATCGCTGCAGGCACTGGGAGAACAATAAGTCAGAGCTGCAACCGGAGTGATGTTCCTTCAGTGACTTTTTTTTCTCTGTAATCCAAGAGCGGCTGAACCAGCTGACCCGCTCCTGGAAACCCGAGCGGAGATTTCCCCCCTTTGCTCCGTGTATTTTCTGCGCAATTAAAACAGAGCAGAACTATCCTTGCAAGGAAGGATCACAACATCCTCTCGTGCATCCTGTTTTAAAGTGGGATCTTCCCACCACAGGAGATGTGGGACCTGGGGGAGCTGTAGTGCTGCTTTTGGGGTCAGGGATTGTGGATCTGTGCTCGCTAGGAACGTGCAGGGAGATGTGGGGTGCTGTGGGGTGGCTGGGTTACCTGTATTTTAGGTGGAATTTTCCACATTTCCTGTGCCTAAAAAACCAGCCAGCTTGGTTTTGGGTAGTGCAAAAGCAGAGGTCATCCCCGGAGGAGCTGGATTTGCTTTTTGGTCCTCATCCCAAACTGGGTGAGCTCACAGCAGCCTGACCCCTGTGGTCACTGTGCACCAGTGATGGATGCAGGATGAGTCCCAGGAAGCTGGCAAGAACCTGAGCATCCTCTGCTTGAGTTCCAGCATGGCTTTGGTGGCAAGAGTGGGGTGTCAAGGCAGAGCCCGGTGTCCTGTCCCTGCAGTGGGGAACCCATCCGTGGGTTCTCTTACGGCAGCTTGTAATGCCCAGGGGCCGGACCTGCCCTTGGAATGGGGGGCTGCCAGGTCCATGCCTCTCATCCTAAGGACTTCTGTAGGTCCCAGGGCAGGGGATGGACACAGATTTCCCTCAGCCCAGGCTGCAGCTCTCCCATGCAGAGCCCAGACCCTCATGGCTGTTTCCGGTACCCAGCTTGTCCTGCCCTTCACCTGCCACCACAGCAGGATGCTCAGTGCCCTGCAGCAGCTCAGGTTGCATTCTGCTCCCCCTGAGCAAAGGTAAAGCTCATGTCTTTGCAGGCTGAAAAACCTTTAAGCACAGTTGTGAATTTTTCCTGTTAAAAAGTTTTTTTTTGTTTGTTTGTTTTGGCTTTTTTTTTTTAACAGTATGTAGGAGTTCCTTGTGAAATTGCTTTTACTTGATGCCTGCCTGCATGTGTGTATGCCTTTAACCCTGCAAGCAGAATGCAAGGGCTGTAAAAGCGTCTCCAAAGCCTGGAACGTCTTCAGGTTTGAATAAATAAAGAATAATCTTGCTGTGGAAAGCCAGCCAGGAGTGCCAGGTGGTGAATGTGCCAGGTACCCAGTGTCCGCTCTGGCTGCGCTTCTGCCAGCGTCTGGGGCTGGAACAGCACGGCTCCTGGTTGAAGATTAAAAATAAAAAAGTTTATCTTGTACTTTGAGTTCTCAGAGTCAGGAGAACATGGCCTTGTTTTCGAGGCAGGAGTCGAGGCAGTATAGCACAGTATAGAAGATTTGTAATCACCGTGATAAACTCCGCATGGCACCGTGCCAGGAGCAATATCCAGTTCCAGTAAGACTTGACTCGTGCACTTGAGTACGAGGGGAACATATTAGTCACGATGTTTATCTGTTGTTTGGTCCTTGGTTAGACGAGATATGCCTGCCCTGCTTTTCAGCAACGTTCCCAAGCCCTCCCCATCCCTCTCCTCCACACTGCCCCCAGCCCTGTGTCTCTCCCCTTCCGGGCTCCGCTGAGTTTTGGGAGAGATGCTTTATAAAATGTTTTCTAAGGCACTTTGGAGCCCACCTTTCTCCAAGGTTTGGGTGGTTCTGGGTGCCATCCTGCCCCTCTTGCCCCTCTGCAGTTCACCTGGAGGGATTCTGTGGCGGCCGCAGGTTCGACTGCAAGGATGTGAAATTCGTTGTGGGCGAAGGCGAGGACCACGACATCCCCATCGGCATTGACAAGGCCCTGGAGAAGATGCAGAGGGGAGAGCACTGCATCCTCTACCTCAGCCCACGGTAAGGAGCATCTCCACAGGGATGCTGGGTGGGTCTCAGCCCCCAGCACTTGTGGAAGGTGGCGATCCTGAAAACAGAACTCTCCAGGAGAGTCTCCGAGAACAGCAGCAGGAACAGCAAGGGTGACCAGTGGCATGTAAACAGGAATACTGAGATGCTTTAAAACAATCAGGTGAAAGGGCTTTATCCAAGCCCAGTGTCTGAGATGAAAATGTCTCCCTGGAAATCACCAGGACTGGAGAGAAGCCTGTGTAAGAAGATGGTTTTGATGCAGCCAGAAGGGATGATTCCCAATAAATAATGCATTGTACACCCACAGGGTGTACAGGGCTAGTAACATCACCCTGGCCCCAAAATGTTAGAAAGCTGTGGGCACGGAGCTTGGGTGGCAACCTGGGTCAGCATTTATGGCTGAGCACTGCCAAAATGAAGGTTTTCCCTCCTTCTCTGAGTGCCTCCTCCTGCCCTGCAGGTACGGCTTTGGCGAGGCTGGGAAGCCGAAATACGGCATCCCGGGGAACGCGGAGCTGGTGTACGAGGTGACCCTGAAGAGCTTTGAGAAGGTGAGGGCAGAGGTGCTCCGGTCCCTCCCCGGGTTACAGGAATGTCAGGGCCTGCGTAGCCTCCAGCCTTTGTCCCTGGCGTGTCTGCAGCCCAACCCCTGCTGAAGTGGACACGTCACCAAGGAGCTTCGTGTTCTTAATTTGTTCTTCTCTGTTGGTTTGTTTTATTCTTGTGGCTGAGGTCCAAGGCTGGGTCTCTTATTTGTTCCTAACCTTGTCCTTTTGTACTTTATTTTAATTTTTTTCTTTTTCCCTTTTTGTTTCTTTTCTTTTTTCTCTTTTTTCCTCCTTTTTTCTCCTTTTTCTCCCCTTTTCTTTTCTCCTCTTTTCTCCTTTTTTCCTTTTTTCACCTTTTTTCTTCTCCTTTTCTCCTTTTTCTCTCCTTTTTCTCTCCTTTTATCTCCCTTTTTCTTCTTTTCCTTTTATTTTCTTCCCCTTTTTTCTTCTCCTTTTCTCCTTTTTCTCTCCTTTTTCTCTCCTTGTATCTCCTTTTTTCTTCTTTTCTTTTTATTTTCTTCCCCTTTTTTCTCCTTTTTTCCTCTTTTTTTCCCCCCTGGGCTGCACAGATAAAAGCTGGTGCATCCAGCTAGCCCTGTGGAGCTTGGCTGTGCCCATGAGAAGGCTGGGGATGGGATGCAGGAGAAGTCCATGGGATTTGCACATCCCTGGATGGGTCCCCTGCCCGTGCCATCACCCTGGCCAAAGAGGGGCAGGACCTGGCTCCACACTCTGCAGTACAGCCCCGATGAGCCCTGAGTGTGACCACGCTGTCCCAGAGAGTGGCGTGGTCCTGCTGGGGCAGGGGAGGCTGCTCTGCTCCACTGGAAGCACTTCAAGTGTTCTTTGCAGGCCAAGGAGTCGTGGGAGATGGACACCAAGGAGAAGCTGGAGCAGGCAGCCGTGGTCAAGGAGAAGGGCACGATGTACTTCAAGGTTTGTGAACTTGGGGCTGGCAGAGGCAGAGGAGGGGAGCTGGGACTGAATTTGGCAGCCATCAGTGTCAGAGAAGCCACGTGCCCCCAGACAGTGCTGGGGAAGGTGAATCCTGCCCTCCCTCTGCCTTTTTCTCACTCCTTGATGCTCCCCGAGATGCATCCTCCTTTCCCAGCACTGCCTTGGCTCTGTGTGCTCCCTGCAGAGCAGGACAGCAGATCCAACCCTTCCCAAGCCAGGGCCAGTGCTGAGGGGCTTTGCATTCCCCTTCCCAGCTGGGGCATCCCAGCTCCTCACTGTTCTGACTCAGCTTTTCCCAAGCCTGCTGGTTCTGTAGGAGTTGGGATCCTCCTCCTTTCCTTTATTTATTGAACACCCCACATTACACTTGTCACCTGCTCACGGGATGTTCCAGGGGCAGACTGAGCCTTCTCTTTGCTGCTTTCAGGAAGGCAAGTACCTGCAGGCAGTGATCCAGTATGGGAAGATCGTGTCCTGGCTGGAAATGGAGTATGGCTTGTCTGAAAAGGAGTCCAAAGCCTCCGACTCCTTCCTCCTGGCTGCCTTCCTCAACCTGGCCATGTGCTACCTGAAGCTGCGAGAGTACGCCAAGGCTGTCGAGTGCTGTGACAAGGTAGGGCTGCACGAGCCCGTGGGATGGAGCCTCCTCTTCTCCTGCAAGTTTTCATTGGGAGTTTGGTGGGGTTTTTAAAAATTTCTTTTCATATAAGAAGGAATTTCCAAACAGCAGTGGGAGGGTGGCATCCCTTCTGCGCCTGGAGGTCCCTGTGGCTCTGTGTGCTTGGAGACTGCAGGGCCACAAGAGCCTTTTGGGGTTCAAAATCCAGCTGGGCGTGCATTTACAGCAGCTTTTCTTCCAAAGCCAGATCCATGTGAATGGATCTGTGTAGACTGACGAACTTGGGTCTGCCCAGGTGGGGCTGGGCACTGGGTTCTGCTCTGGGTGTGAGACAGGCAAGCTCTGTGGAGCTGCGGCACATCTCTAAGTCCACCAAGGGGTGGATGGGGCTTTGCCAATCCCTGAAAGATCTTTGGCCTTATCTTTGTCAGGAAACTCTGAATTCTTTTATAAAAGGCTTAGATTTAAGCATCTTTTATATGGGAAATATATGGGATATTTAATAATAATTGAGAGGTAAATCATGCCTGAGATGTATATATGGATTTTACTAAAGGAAAATAATGTCATTGCTAGAACAGGGAGACAAAAGGGCTTGGGTTTAGCATTTACACCTGATCTCTTGTCTGTGGGTTTGTCTCCCACTGACTGCCACACTCAGAGGTATTTTAAGCAAGGAGAGGTAATGAAACTGTATTAATGATCTGCCAACTGCTGGTGGAGATGAGGCAATTTTTGTTGAGCAAGATGCAAGTGCTCTGGAGATTTGAAGCCACCTTGTCCTAATTTTGACAGATTTATTGAGGCTTCAGCCGTAGGGGATCTCTTGGGAGGGCTCTGAGATGATAACAGGGACCTGTGTGTGTTTCCAGGCTCTGGGGTTGGACCAGGACAATGAGAAAGGCTTGTACAGGAGGGGTGAAGCCAGGTTATTGATGAACGAGTTCGAGCTGGCAAAATGTGACTTTCAAAAAGTGCTGGAAGTGAATCCGCAGAACAAAGCGGCGAAATCCCAGATCTCGGTGTGCCAGAAGAAAACAAAGGAACACAACGAGCGGGACCGGAGGATCTACGCCAACATGTTCACAAAGTTTGCAGAGAGGGATGCAAAGGTGAGTGTTGCTCATTTTGGGCCGTCTAGGGTTGCTTTAGGGTTGCGCTGAGGGATGCTCGACAGGTTTGTGATGAGAAGAGATGGGTTAAACCAAATTAAATTATAGATCAGGGTGAGGATGGAGGGATAGAGCCGGCTGCAGGGGGAAGAAGTGTTTTACTTCTTGGTCTCTCTTATGCAGAGGCTGCCACCAGGTGCTCAGTCATCAATAAAAGCATTTGCAGTGTGAGCTCACAGGGGCTGATAACAGGGCTGGCATTGGTATTTAATTTTGCTGCTCCCAGCTAGGGACTGTTGATGAACCCCTGGTCGCCAGTAAAATGAAGTATCATTCCATCTCTGGCAGGGGTATTTTGAGACATGATAGGATGGATTTCCTGAAGCTGGTAAGGCAATCCCTGCTCCTCTGCTGGGGCGGAGAGATCGCTGTTTCAGAACAGGCTCTCATCCAAAATTCCCCTGAACAAAACCCGGTGTCCTGTAATGAGAGAGGACTCAGCTTTGCAAGCCATCTGTGTGGGTCATTTTTAGTATAATCTCTTCTGAACCGGTGTCTGGAGGTTGAGGCTGTGGATTAAGTGGCTGGTGCAGCCCCTGGGGAGCAGCGTGCTGGGGCACCTGGCTCGGGCAGGGAGCGGGGCTGACCCCCCCAGCTGCGGGCACTGTGGTTGGCTTGTGTGGCCAGCTGTGATGGGCACAGTCACTGCTGGAGCAGATAAGGCTTCCCTGTGCCCGAGTGCTCCTCTCCTGCACCCTCTGGATGGACTGCACCCATGGCTCAGTCCTGTATCTCCACTCTGACACTGCTGCCTTACCTCCTTGTCCCTCTCTTCCCTATCCATCCATGCATCCATCCATGCATCCATCCATGCATCCATCCATCCATCCAGGCTCACTGTCTCAGTGCCCTGCTTCTGCTGAGGTGGGTCACATCATTCCCAGGGGTTCCATCCCTTCCCCAAAATCTGGCTGAGCTGGTGAGCTTTAACCTCTCCCAGCCACTGGGCCAAGAAAACAGAACCCTCCGGTGTGAGCTGCACTGTTCGATGGGCACGGGGGAGTTGTGGGGGGCAATTTTGCCTGCCCCTTCCATGCTCAGCTGCCTGTGCCTATTCCCAGCATCCTGTCACTTGCCTGCCCCTTCCCCCTCCTGTTTCCAACTTGGTGTGTTTTATTTGCTGCTTGGCAGGAGGCAGCCAGCAAAACTGGTATGGAAAAAACAGCGGAGAAGGCGGCTTGTGAAAAAGGACCGAAAACTCCTGGTGCTGAAGGTGAAGAGGCTGAAGGACACGTATGATGGAGGAGGAGGATGGGACAGCCTCGTGCTCTCGGCCCGCACAGAAAAAAGGTTGCTGCCGAACCTTGGGACTTGCCAGTGTTTTCTTGTAAAGCTTGTTACAGTTTGTGTGATCGTGGAAGCAAAAAGCACCTCGCGACGAACAGCGACCCCGTCCCACCGCCCTGGGTGCACTGGGAGCAGAGCAGGAGCGGCAGGATGCCATGGGACCACCGCACGTGGAACAAATAGCATTTAAACAGCAAGAAAAAGAAAAAAAAAATCAATAATAATAAATTAAAACTCTTGGCTCTCGGGAGGTTTCCGTAGACAGCTTGTTCCAGCTCCCTCGGCTTTGGGTCCGCTCTCAGCACAGCATCCTGGGTCCTCTGAGAGGAGCTGGGATGTGGGACGTGCTCCCTGTAGGCTGCAGTGCTGCCTCCGGGTGTCTCCAGCACAGCCCCGGGGGGCAGGGATTGGCTTTGTGTCCTGCTGGCTCCTTGCCTGTGGCCCAGGGGGTTGCAGTGCAGAGCCAGGCTCAGGGTGAGGACCCACATGGCCTCTGCTGCAGCCCCTGGGTGCAGGGACATCATCGGTCTTTAAAGCACTGTTTGGGGAGGGGGCACACACAGATTTTACCTTCTGAAGGAGCTGGTTCCTGTTTCTTTAGAGAGCAAAAGCCTGTCCAGCTTCGCAGGCGCTCAACCCTCAGCCTGCATCCCTTGGCTCCCGGCTTTAAGTGGGAGTTTTGTTGCTCACTTGGGATCTGTAGGTGGGGAAAATAAAAGAGCAGGTTGACACATGGTTCAGAAAGCCAGTGGCTGGGTCTGAGCTGGTGCCACGGGTTTGTCACTGAGCAGCTTTCCCATGGCGAGGGGGTCCCGGGTGCATCGTGTCCCTGCACCGGAGCTGCTGCTGCCTCCTCAGCCATCAGCCCTCTCCATCCTAAAGGGACACTGTCACCACCCCGTGAGAACAGCTTTCCAGTTGTTATTTTTCCTGTCTCTATAATAATACTCCTTTTGGAGCTTGAAAATAAACAACTGATAGAAAAAGGAAAAAAAAAAGTACTCTTTCTCTGGATCCTGCTCAGCAAATGGGGTGGCTGTGGGGAGGATGGGTGTGTGCTCCTTGGGGGGAGATGTCCCAGCAGTTGAGGAATTATTGGTGTCTCCAAAGACTGGTGCTGTCCCTTTTTATCAGTGCCATTGTTCTCTGGAGAGCCAGCGAAGGGCCAGCAATCCGTGCTTTGGAAATGCCTGGCTGGGGGATGTTCTTTGGGGGTCTCAGCTATTTTTCCAGCCTGGGAGATTGTTCCTGATGCTTTTTTTTCTCCCCCACAGTGTATTCTTTTGGGAGGGGGCTTCCTGAGGGTCAGCTGGGTGGGTGGAGGAGCCATTTGTGCCCCTTGACTGAGGGTGTAGAGGAAGCAGAAAGCTGAGCCAGTGGGGATGTTAGGACTGCCCATCCCTCTTTTATCCCCCACCTCCACAATCTTGGGAGACTAAGCCAGATTTGGTTAAAACTCCTCTTCTCTAGTCCCATCAGGTGGTACCTGAAGCATCATTTCTCAAGCCCGTCTGTTCTCCCACCTGCAGGAGTGGCAGAGCATCCATGTGGCTGCTCCAGCTGCTCATCCAGCTCTTGGGTTTTCTACCACCATGGGATGCACCTCCCTGGAGGCTGCTGCGAGACCCAGGGCCTCTGTGGAACATGGGCTTCTTATTTTTTCTTGTGGAAGGGCAAAACAGTCCTTTGGGGGCAGCCCAAGCCACATTTTCCATAGGAAACAATCTCTACAGGGAAAAAAAAAACCAAAAAACCAACTTGCTTTGCAGTTTCTGGGCTTGCTCCCCATTTTTAAGCAGATTTTTGATTTATTTTGGCTTGGTGCTTTTCTGCCCCTTGGAAGAGAAACTGGACTTGTGCGGGTGATGAGATGAGGTTTAGAGATCAAAGGGAAACCAGGAGGGTTTTGCAGGGAGGCATCAGAAGTTCCCGGTGCTGGTGGGTCTCAGTGTGCAGTGCTCAAATGCCATCTAGTGGCACCGAGCGCGGGCCGGGGGTTTTGGGGGGACCGTGGTGGGCTGGGCAAGGCCAAGGCTCCGGTGGGGACACTTGACTCGTCTGGCTTTGCATCCGCGGGGGCCTCTGAGGAGGAACATTAAGAATTAAACCTTAAGTGGTGTAATAACGAGATGAAGCATGAGCAGGAGGTTATGAAACCCATCATCCAAAGAGACCTCAGGACACGGGGTCAGAGCAGAGCAGAGGTCAGTACAGAAACCCTTAGCACCTCCCGGAGCCAGGGGTGCTGCCTGCCCTGCACGGGCTTTCCGTGCACAACCCACACGGAACAGCCCAAATCCTGCTCTTCACTCACCCAGGAGTCATTTCTGGGTGAAAAAACAAAGATACCCAGGGAGGATAACTCCAAACACGGTCAGAGAGCCGCTCCTGTGCCCACCGGACCGAGTGGCTGTGCTGTGCCGGGGGCCGCACCCAGCCGGGGGAACCCGTGCACCCCAAAAAGGCACCGAGGTCTGGCTGACCCCCCGCACTCCCGCAGAGCCCCCTCTTCCTGCGATTACTGCCCTGCCAGCTGCTGCCCCGGCAAGCCTGGCTGACAGCCCCTGAAATCCTATTAACCGAGTTTCAGGAGAAATAAAGTTAATCATCTCCTCCACCCACTCTTCCTCCTTTCCCTTCTCCTCCTCCCACCACAGAGACTTGCGGAGGCGGCCGAGCCGATGCTGTGAGGCCGCTCTGGCTCTTGTGGCTGAGACTGAGCCCATGGCCCCGGCCCTGGGCTGGTAGGGGCTGCGGGGCTGGTGCCAGGGAGCAGGGCAGGGCAGGGCAGGGCAGGACGGACGGACGGAGCTGCCCCGGCCGAGGCAGTGCCGGGAGCGATGCCGCTGCAGACGGAGATCCTGCGCGAGGTCTGGGCTGCCGACAGGTGAGTGCCGGCGGGCAGGGTGGGGTCTGAGGGGTGGGTGTTGTGCTGGACACCCCCAGCGGACTCCCCTCTCCCCCAGCGCCTTTTTTCCTCCTGTTTTCAATTTAAATGCAATTTAGTGAGCGGTTTTATCACAGTGTTTTTGCTTTGGGAGTTGGTGGGGTGATGATCATTGAGTTACAGAGAGGAAAAGTGTTTGTTGGAGGGGGATCCCCAAGTTAAGCTCCTTGCTGTCCCCCTCGGCCGAGGCAGAGCCTGTCCTGTGCTCTCTGTTAGGAAGGATGCTGTCGGACAAGCCCGACCCGGTCGAGACAGGGGGAAATGCTTCTGGAGCCAAATGAAAGACTGACCTTTCCCCCTTTACCAAAAATCGGGGCGATCTCGTGCCCCCAGGGTCTGTGGAGGGCTGAAAGCCCTCACCCTTTTGCTTTCTGTGCCCCACAGCCCCAGTGAGGAGCCGGGGAGCCCCCAGCACAAGCCCAAACAGGTGAGAAAAAATCCTTCCCCTCCATCCCATGTGCCGCCATCCCCTGCTATGGGCTGTCCCCGAGGGCTGGGGAAATCAGAGACCCTCAAACCCCAGAGTCCACGCCAAGGCCCCGATTTGGGGCTGGTTGGGCTGCTCTGTTGGGGTGCTGCAGCCTGGGAGGACATGAGATTTTTGGGAGCCCCCTCCAGAGCAGGTGGGTAGAGAAAATTCCACAGCCCTCCCTTCTTCATGCATCCTTCTGAATCCCCCCTCCATCACTTTGAAGCAGCCCATGAGGAGGGTTCCTAGTTCTTAAATAACACTTTAATTAAGCCCCTCAGTTAAGCTGTAAACTGTGACTCACTTTCCCCAGGCCACCACCCTGAAAGCCAGACCCCCCCTCCCTGCGTTTCCGAGCAGCCCCCAGGTGCCCCCCCAGCCTTGGAAGGGTCTCAGCAGCAATTTCATCCACCACCCAATTTAATTTTTAATCAGCAGCTCCTCCTTGAAGGGCTTTGTTAAGTAAGGGAGTGGTTGCCCACCCCACAGCTGCTTAAGGGATTAGGGGGTGCAAAAGAGCTTTTCCGAGTGAGCTCATGACACAGAAGAAAGCAGCCGGTTCCCAGCTTCACCATGGAGCCCCCACCTCCCCCTCCCCAAATTCACAGTCCTGGGATCCATCAGGATCCCACCTTTTGCAAAACACTTTCACACACCACCCTGGAGCATGCAGGAGAAGCAAAACCCCTGTGAGGGGAAAGATGCTCTGATGGGCAGTGGAAGAAGCCCTGGTGTATTTGGATTTGCTGAGATCACTTTCTGACAGCCCTGAGCTGACACCCACTCCCCAAATACCTCCTGTTCAGAGCCAAGTGCTGACCCACATGCTCTGTATTTGGTAAATCGGGGTTATTTATAGCCCCAGCTAACCGGGATTAGGTGTGCTGTGCCTAATCCTCCTCCTTCCCTGCTCCTGCTGACCTCCTTGCTATTGACAGGAGCCTCTTGCGAGGGTGAGGAGATGGAGGTGAGAGGCTGGGCTGTCTGCCCGTCCCTATGTCCCTTTTCCCAGCTCAGGCACCCAGAGCGCCCATCAGTGCCCAGAGTGGCTCCCAGCCAGGGTCCCTATGGCCACAGTGGGATTTGTTCCTCTGTGCTGACACGGTGACACAGCAGCACCACCACCACATCCCTCATCTCCGGGGCTGTCCCAGGGCAGATGTTCTGTCTGTCTGCTAACAGTCCTTTCTGTTTTCCTCCCTCTGCCTTCCTCGGGGGGCTGCCCCATGGTAAGTCACTCATTGGAAGGTGTGAGTGTGTCCCTGTTCTGGAGCGTGTCCCTTGGTCCCGTGTTGGGCCAGGGAAAAGCCTGGTTGTATTCATGAAAGGGACCCAGTGCTGCATGAGCAGGGGTTGCCTGGTAAAGCAAAAAGGTGTTTAAGGCTGGCACCACCTCTGCAGCACCATCCATGAGGGCAGAAGCTGAAGAAGAAGAGGCAGGAGCCTGGGCTGGAGCCCGAGGCCAAACCACGGCGGCCGCGGGTGAAGAAGCCGAGCGAGGCGGGGGCTGCAGAGGAGCCCCCTGCCCCAGCACAGGGTGAGCGCAGATCCCCCACAGCCCCCATGGAAATGGGGGGAAGTACCGGGCCCCCCGGGGCCCCATCCCGCACGTGAGGTGCTCTCCATCGTGGGCATCTCTTGAAATGCGCAGGGATGAAGAAGGTGAGGAAGAAGAAGGAGGAGAGGGGGGAGGAGGAGAGCGACAAGGACCCCTCCTCCAAACTCACCAAGGAACCTCGGAAGAAGAAGGAAAGCCCGGTTCCCCGCTCCCAAGTGGCCAAGGGCCCCAAGAAGCCGCAAGGTGCGGGGACAACACCCACCCCTCTGCAGGCACTCGCTCGTGGCACCTTGTGTCCCCTTGCACCGTGTCTCAAAAGCGCCGTCGGTGCTCCCAGTGTCTGCTGGGGCTCTGCTGGGGCTCTGCACATCCCCGGCAGAGCTTTTTGGCTAAAACCCAGCTACGGACCTGGGAGAAACGGGGATGTGGCAGGGGACCTGCGCTCACTGCCTTGGCTGGGGAGTTGGGATCGAGGCGGGGAGGGGAAGAGGGGGTGGCACACTCCCTGGGAAGGTGGCGGTTGGGTCCCCGGACACTTTTCTGGAGCGGAAAGTGTCTCGGCCCCGTCCTCCGCACGGCGGCCGCGAGAGAGCGCTGTGGCTGCGCCCGCAGTGCCCGGCGCTGGACACGTCCCACGCCCGCCGGACAGCGCGGCCGGGCCCCTCGGCCACCACCCCGGGGTGACAGGAGGAGCGCCCGCTCCGGCCGCTGCTGCCCGGGGAGGGTCCCTCCTCGCACACCGCGAGGCCGGGGTCCCCCGCTGCCAAAGGACTCTGTGTTGGCTGACGCCGTGGTCACCTCTGGGCAGAGCCGGCCGAGGATGAGGAAGATGAGGAAGAGGAAGAGGAGGTGGAGAATAAAAACCCGCCAAAAAAGCTCAAGAAGAAGCTTCCCAAAGAGCCCTTCTCAGGCGGGGGCGAGAAGAAGCTGAAGCCGAAGGGTGAGTGGCCAGGGGGCAGGGATGGCTTAAGCCCAGCTCTGTTGCCACTTGAATCTGTCCTTGCCGGGACGAGGGAAGTGCCTGCACCCCGTCCCCATCACTGTCCCGGTGGGCTCAGGGGGCTGCAGGGCCACCGCCTCCTCCCCATGCAATATCCCCCCTGCTCAGCCCTTCCTGCTGCTCCCACCCTGCCATCTCCTTGTCCCCATCACTGTCCGTTCCCATCCCCCTGTCTGCCTGGTCATCAGCTCCTCTGTCCCAGCAGAAGACAAGAGTGACCCTGACAGCAAAGCCAAATCTGCCAAAAGCAACAAGAAGGAGCCAATGTCCGTGTTCCAGGTGAAGAAGGAGAAGAAAAGCAAGAAGAAAGGTATGGGACGAGCAGGAGCGGGTGGCAGCCAGTCCTGCTGCCTGACGGCATCACCCTGAGCCAGCAGCACCCAGTGCTGTGTGACCATGTCCCCCATGTCCCTCACAGCTGCCACCAGCAGTGATGAGGAGGACGATTCCGACTCCAGCACCAAACCCATCAGGTCAGAGAAGAAGAAAAACCCAGCGTCCCTCTTCCAGACTGGTGGGGACCCCCCAAAGGAGAAAAAATCCAAAAAGAAAGGTGAGAGCCCAGCACTGGAGGGTGTTGGGTTCTGGTGGGGCTTCAGGGGGTGCAGTGAGCTTGGTCATGAAGAGGGGGGTTCCAGTCACTGATGCTGGCATGGGTCTGTGCTGAGCTTGATTTCGGGGCTCAGTGGAGTCAGGATCTTCTCCCTTCTGTGCCCCTGCCTGTTCCTGCCTGCAGTTCCTCCCAAAGGGGCTGAGAGTGAGGAGGAGACCTCGGAGACCCTGCAGAAAAACTCCAACAAGAAGGGGAAAGCAAAGAAATCAAAGAAGGTACAAAAGACCCCTCAGAGCCATGGGGATCCCCTGGGGCGGGTCAGGAAGTTTGCAGCACTCCCAGTGAGACCCACCACGGTACTGTCCCCAAAACCACCGGCTGCAGAGCCACGGCCCGGGGGGATGGATACAAGGAGCAATTAGCTGGGAAAGGAGGGGAGCTTTGGGGTCACCATCCCCTCTCACGCAGCAGCAGAAGGAGGAGAGGCCCCCGTCCCCTGTCATCGAGGTGGACAACCTGGAGGAGTTCGTGCTGCAGCCGGCGCCGCAGGGGGTGACCATCAAATGCCGGGTGACACGGGACAAGAGGGGCATGGACCGGGGGCTGTACCCCACCTATTACCTTCACTTGGACAATGACAAGAAGGTGATTTGGGGTGGGGGCAAGGGGACCCCTGGGGCTCTGCGTCCATCCCGGGGAGCACCCACAGGGTTTGGGGAAGATGCTCGCCTGCATCCCCCTGTGCTGGTGTGTCCTGAATGAGGCTGCTCCCCTCTCCCAAAATTCCTCCCGGGAAATGCCCCCGTGGATGGTACCTGGGATGATGAGCTAACACTGGCTAGACAGCCATGGTAAAGCTGGGCTGGTTTCGGCCCCTCCTGCCCCATAACACAGCCAGTATTTTGGGGATCATCTTCATGACTTGCTCAAGGTCGTGGCAGTGATTTGTTGGGGGGCGAGCTGGGGACAGCAGTGGCAATGGCAATGACAATGTCCCATTCCCACGCGGTCCCACTGCTCTACCAGGTGTTCCTCCTTGCTGGGAGGAAGCGTAAGAAGAGCAAAACCTCCAACTACCTCATCTCCATCGATCCCACTGACCTGTCACGGGGTGGAGAGAACTTCATCGGGAAACTGAGGTAGGAGCCAGAGGTGGTCCCCCATTTTGGTGGTACTCCATTTCTGCAGCACCCTCTTCCCACTCCATGGGTTACAGGCGTCCCAAGCCACAGCTGGGGCAGACAGGAGGCTAGATTCAGCATTTCCCACTGCTGTGCCTGACCTGAGGAGTGGTGGGGGGCTGAGAGGGGAAAACAAGCTTGGCCGGTTCCTCCCAGCAGACAGGTCATGGCAGGAAAAGGCACCTGGCAAGTCCCAGCCCGCACTGCCAGCAGCCACACAGCAATGCTGGGGGTCCCCGTGGTGGCAGCACCCTATAACGCCCTGATTTAGGGCTGCCTTGAACCCGACAAAATGACTGAAGAGTGGGAAGGACAGCATTGGCGGGGTGCTGCACCGGGGGTTTGCAGCCGGACCAAAGCCAAGGCTGTGCCTGGAGAGGGGTCATGGAGGGGGTGGAGGGGCCTCAGCCACAGCCACCTCCCACCCTTGGGTGCAGATCCAACCTGATGGGTACGAGGTTCACCGTGTTCGACAACGGCGCGAACCCCGACCGGGCCAACGCTGACTGGTCCAACGTGCGCCAGGAGCTCTCGGCCGTGGTCTACGTAAGAGCAGCCACACTCGGAGCCCCTCCCCGGCCCTCCCGGGCAGGCAGAGAGGGGCTCCCACCCTGCACCCCTTCACTGGGGCTTGCAGAGGTGTGGGGTGGGCTGGAGCCACCCCTGAGCCCTCGTTCGGCCCCGGTGAGAGGCTGCAACCCGCGGTGGTTGCTGGTTTTAGAGACGGGGTTCCTCTTGCAGGAGACCAACGTTTTAGGGTTCAAAGGGCCCCGGAAGATGACTGTCATCATCCCTGGGATGAACGCTGACTGTGAGAGGGTGCCTATCCGGCCCCGGAACGTGAGTCAGGGGCCAGACTGGGAGTTAGGTTTGCAAGGCACCACCTTGGATTTTACCCATCTTGGGGCATGGAGGGGCTTTCAGGTGTCCCTGAAACTCAAGGTGTCCCTGGGAGGTGGGAGACATGGTGTCTGTTTTTTTCTCCATGATAGATCCCATTTCCAGCTGGGTGCTGCTACAGAGCATCCCCCAGGCAAGCCACAGGAGGTGGCAGGGCTCTGGAGGGGTCACCCCAACTCTGCTCTGCTCCCTCTTGCCCCTCCCCAGGATAACGACGGCCTCCTGATGAGATGGCAGAACAGGAACATGGACAACGTGATCGAGCTGCACAACAAGGCACCAGTGTGGAACGACGAGACCCAGTCCTACGTCCTCAATTTCCACGGCCGGGTCACCCACGCCTCCGTCAAAAATTTCCAGATCGTGCACAGCAGTGACCGTAAGCTGGGATGGGACAGGGGATGGGGTGGGAGAGCCCTGCCCCATGAGCTGGCCCCAGCACCCGCTGTTTTGGCTGAGGTTTAGTTTTTTCATGCTCTGGGGTCCTGCTTGCCTTTGCTGGAGCTGGGATGAAGCTGGACAGGCACCCCACAGGAGCTGCCCTTGGGCACTGGCGCTGTGGGGCTCCTGTTGCCAGGCAGATTTAGGGCAAGGAGAGATCCTGTGGGGTGCTGAGCGCTCCCTCCCACTACAGCCACGCACTCAGCCCAGGCCCCCCGCAGCACTGTCCCCAGCGCACACCCCACACCGCTGGCGGGCTCACCCCGGGGTGCACGGTGCCTCGGGGACAGTCCCTCAGGGGTGGCAGCAGCTCTGTCTCGTCACCTGTCCGGCGCAGTCAGAAGCCCTTGGCCTCCGGGGTGTTGGGTTACTGGACAGAAAAAGCCTCTTGAGGGCCCCTGGTTATTTTTACAGATTTCCTGTCACCCGCCCTCCAGCAGCAGCGATCCCACGGTCCGGGGGGGTGGGGTGAGTGGGGTGCTTGTCCCTTGGGGGGCTGCGGCACCCAGGGAGGGGGGTGCTGGAGGGACCAGAGTCCATGCAATGGGAAAACGATGCTTTTTGGCGATCCGTGCTGCAGTACGGCGCAGCCGGCGCAGGAGTCGCAGGGCAGACTTTGGGCAGGGGCGTGCGGGCAGCTTCTTTGGGATGCTGCAGCGTGGGCTCGCTGGGGAAAGGCAGCCTGGCTGCACGGGTGACATGCCAGTTGCTCGCCCTGTCTCCCACAGCCGACTACATCGTGATGCAGTTTGGGCGCGTGGCGGATGACGCCTTCACCATGGACTACAACTACCCGCTGTGCGCCGTGCAGGCCTTCGCCATCGCCCTCTCCAGCTTCGACGGGAAGCTGGCCTGCGAGTAGCACCTGCCCCGGGGCTGCCGCGACCACCGGGGCTGCCGGGACCACCGGGGCCGCCTGCCAGTGCCCGCAGGATGCTCCTGCATCCCTGTCCTGTTCCGCTCCCTGCGTTTCCACCTTCTTGCGGTCACAGTTGTTCTGGGGTGGTTCAAGGCACCTGGTGCCCGCTGAGGGCTATGGGATGCTCGCCCAGCTGCAGCCACCCTCTCCAGGCAAATTCGGGGCAAATAGCTGGGCTGGGGTGATGGCAGAGCCAGGCTGGGGGTATATTCAGCAGATGAGGCTGACTGCAATCCCTATCTCATCCCTTTGAGACATTTCTTGGACTCACATCCTGGAAACTCATCCCCCCCTGCCTTTTTTCCTTTTTTTTTTTTTTTGATTATGATTTGTATTTTTATGCTCAGTCTCCCAGTGAGAAGGCAGTAGGTGGTCTCCTCGCTTTGTGTTTCCTCATCCCTGCCCATATGCAGGTGGGCTCTGCCTAAACTCCCGGCTACAGACCCCCATCCCGGCTCGTTGCCCACCGGGCACAAAGCCCCACTTTTGCTCCATTTTGCCCTGGTGTGAGCGGATGGCCAGTGCCCACGGTGTGTTTGCACCCACTGGGTCTCACCCCACTGCCCAGAAAATGCTGGGGATTTGGGTCCCAGAGAAGCAGCCTGGCACCGGCAGCACGCAGGCACGTGCCGAGGGGTGACAGTGCCAGCAGAGGAGGGCTGGCAGGCACGTGAGGCAGAGCTGGCGTTGCTGGCAGGTGGCCCAGCTGGGTCAGTGCTGCCAGGAGGGACCTGGAAGAGAAAACTCAGGGTGCACCAGGAAGCAGTGAGGTGACTCATGAGGTGTGGTGCGGTGCTGAGTCACGCTCAGCACCCAGGCAGGCCCTGCCGAGCTCCCCGTGCCCGCAACACTCGCTGCCCCTTTACTCTGTGACGTCCCGCCAGACCTCACGTGCCCCGGGTGTCCCCACAGCTGCCTCACTGGTGCTCTCTGTTCGTGAGAGGTGGTGGGCACAAGGTGCCATCCCCTGTCTCAGGCCGGTGCAGAGCTGCAGGGAGTCACTGGGAAGGGGAGATGCTGAAGGGAGGCAGCTCGGTGGGAGCAGGACAGCTCATGCTCCCAGTTTCACCAGTTATGGGGTGAGGATTTGGCTGCACAGACAGTCCCAAATCTGATTAATTCAGTGGTGGGAAAAATGGGGACATGCCAAGGAACCCTGAAACACCATCCTCAGCTCTCTGGTGCCGTTTCTCTCACCTGCTCAGCTCACATGCTGACTCCAGGACAATTCAGGATTCCCTTCCCAGGACACGTACGGGTTGTTCCCCCATTCTGGGGGTGATCTGAGCCCCCCAAGTAAATGCAGCTGAGAGGCAGCTGCAGCGGAAAGGCTGAGGAGCAGATGGATGAGATGGATGTGATTGTGCAAGAGGGATGCTCGTCCTTTCTGGGCAGTGTCACAACATCACCGTGGCCCGAGCCTGTCTGCGTGGAGCCAAGGACAGAAGACAGTGACAGGGGGACCACGAGCTGCTGCTGGACCACTGGTGAACATCTGCCCCAGTGGCTTTGCAGATGGGAGTGGAGATTTTCCCCAGCTGTATGAATCTGGGCTTCATGATTCACGGGCAGATGCTCGTGGCGGGGTAGGCAGAGGTGGACAGCTTGGGGACAAGCCAGCCAGCGTGGGACATCATCCATTACCCATGCAGCGAGCTCAGACAACATCTTGTGAGCTGAAGGGAGAACCAGCCACAGCAGTTTGGGGCCAGCGTCCCTGGCGAGGTATGGCCAGCAAATGTGGGGAAAGCAAGAGCTTTCTGCCCAAATCCAGCCACAGACCCAACATCTGTTTGAAATCGGGACAAGCTCAGCTAACGGTTGAGCTAATACTTGTCCCCATTTCCTCCAGTGCAAGGAGAAAAGAAGCAGCAGGGTGAGAGAGAGGGGTTTGGGCTCCCCAGGTTCTGTTTGCTGTTATCCCAGCTGCTCCCCAGGTTGATTCTCCCTCCCCTCACCCAAAAGGTTTCCATTTTCCACTTTCCCCTTGTTGCTTGCAAACCCCTCAGGTTTCCTGGCCTGTCGCCCGTGGCAGAGCAAAATCCCTACCACGGGTGTCCCGTGCAATGTCACCCACTCTCAGAGCAGCCACTGCCTCAGCCGCCCACCCGAAATCCCTTACACAAACCCTCTAACGCAAACCAACTGTGGCAGAAGAAACGAATGAAAACAATTTAATGGGGTGATGGATATTCGGGCCCTTTGTTTGCGCTGGCTGTTAACACCAGAGGAGATGAGGGATGGAAGCAGTTGAAATGTGTATCTACTTTGGCCGGCGGAAAGTGTGACGGATGCGCCGGCAGACCAATGGCTGAGGGTGCTGGGGTGTGCGTGGGTGTGAAAGGAATGCTCGCTGCAAGAAAAGATAAAAAAAAAGGAAGAAAGAGCCTTATCAATGGTGTTTGAGTCCAAAGTGTGTGTATTCCTTGGAGAAAGGGTTTCCTCAGTCCCCGGGGATGATGTTTTCCCTGCAGCGTGAGACTTTGAGGTTTCTGAAGCTTCGTTTTAGGGGGGGCTGGCACTGGGCTGGTGCTGCAGGCATGGATTTAACCCCACAAAGTGCTCGTGCAGGGGCACAAGCGTGGCCAGTGGCCAGAGGCGACTTTCGTCAGCTCCTCAAGGGAACCTCCTGGGAAATGCGTTTTATTTTTGCAGAGATGCTTATAAGGCAAAGGGGAGGAAAAAAATAAGGCCCCACCTCGCTGCTGAGCAGCACATCCCAGCCAGGACCAGTGTCGCTGCAGTGCTGGCGGCTCTCTCAGGGGTTCATCCCCATCCCACGCTGATGAGCGGAAAGATGCTGGTCCAGAGCTGAGCAGGAAGATGGATGTGGGGGCTCCTCTCCAACCGCTCGCTTCTCCCCCTTCCCCAGACCCCTGGGGCTGGGGGGGCTCCGTGCACCCAGTCCCGAGCACAGGCTCAGCCCCTGCTCTCTTGGGGGGGCTGGCAGATATTTCCATGGGTTCCGGGAGGCAAATGGCCCATGGGGCGGGCAGCCTGAGCAGAGAAGGACTGGTACATCCTGGGGGGTGTGGGAGGGGAGACCAGCGCTGGGAAACTCCTTGTCCAGCAATGGAAGGGCTGGAGCTGTTTGGTTCCCAGCGAGCTGCCACGGCCCCAGCCCGGGGGGATCTCCCTCCAGCTTTGAAGTGGCGATACTTTAATTAATTGAAGAACTGATTGTGAGGAGGTGTTCTCCTCTTCCCTCCCCCTCCCCCTGTATTTATTTTGGTAACATTTTTTAGAGGGAAAGGCAGACTCATTGCTGGTTAGCTCAGCTGTGACTTTGCAGGATGGGCTCCTTCTCGGTGCAGCAAGAGACAGGCGGCAGTGGGAAAGCCAATATTTTTCAACTGCTTTTTAAAAAGAGTCATTTTTTAATTAGTGAATCCATTCTGGAGAAGTGTTGGAGTTTTACAATGTTGTAGCTGTTCTTGGTGTCTTGCCTAGACTTGGATGTTCTGGCCATAAGAAAATATTATTTATGGCGTTGCAGCTTGCAGCTCTTTTATATTATAATTTGAGAAAGGAAGTTGCTGTTCCCACCAGTGGACAAAAAAAAATAGCAGAAACAAGGATTATGGACTTCTGAAGGAGGAAAAGAAATAAAAATTAAGAGGCAGAACGGAAACAAACCACTGAGCCAGCCTCGAATCTTTGCACTCCTGAACAAGCTCATCCCAGCATCGCTATCACTTGTGCTGGATGCTGAAGCCAACCCCTGCCCAAATGGCAAGGCCAGAGCAGCAGTGACCCCCTCAGCACTCCCCTGCTCAGCTTTACACGTGTTCCTAAACATTTGTGGATCAGGCTTTTTATTCATGGGCTAATGCACACTTGTTTGCTCATGCCTTACTCAGCCTAAACTCCTATTGAACTCAATTAAGGCTGTCATCTCCAGGAGCTCTCAATGTCATTTTTGCCCAAGTAAGGGATGAGTAACGAGGCTCTGAACAGCCCTTGGAGAATAGCAGCCATTTTGTTGCAGTTTTTGGTCCAGATTTCTTACAAGTTAGCACCAGGCCAAGGGTGGAAGAATGCGATATGGCTTTATGAATCACACACAATTGCTGAATGCGCTGGATGCTTCAGAGCCTGTCAGTTCACGGACTGAAGCATTGGCTGTCTTGTCCCAAAATGCTTGAATACAACCAAGCTCATCATGAAAATTAGAAAAATATGTTTCTAGAAGGAATGGGATGCAAAGAACATCCCTTCTCCAAGCAGGGCGCCGGGAGGATTCCTCACCCTGATTTATCTCTGGGGGTTTTGGGTACCGTGGCACAGGCCTGCGGCATGTGCTGGCCCAGTGGCCAGGGGGACTGGGAGTTTTGCCCCTTTTGAGGCTGCAGCTCCTGACGGTCAGGCTGGGTCGTGGCCAGGGACTTGTATGTGATCAGCCTGCTGTGGCTTAGCACGTTACCACCCATCAGCTCACTCAGAGGAAGTGACCGTGGCCTGGATCCTGGCTGAATTCCCTTGGGAAATCCCAACAGTGTGGGCTGAAATCCCCATCCTGGGCACCATGGGGCGGGTGTCTGGGAGAAACGGGGAATCTGCAGATTGGTGGGATACAGGGGACTGAGTGTGTGTGTGTGTGAGGATGAGGAGAGGGACGGTAGTGTTTGGAGGGGGATGAAGATGTGAGGACAGGAAGGAGGAAGAGGATGAAGATGTGAGGCAGGGTATTACAGTGTGCAGAGGACAACGAAGATGTGTGGAAGGGGATGGAGGTGAGCACAGGGACGAAGGTGAGTGAAGGGGGGCGAGAATGAAGAGTGGGATGAAGGTGAGCACAGAGGGCGATGAAGATGTGCAGGAGGAGATGAAGGTGTGCAGGGGTGACACTGGCTGGATGGGGACGGGACGGGACAAGACGGGACAGCAGCACCTTCATGCCCCGGCCCAAGGCCGCATCCCAGGGCCGCATCCCGGGAATGCCGGACGTAGAAGGAGGAAGAGGAGGAAGGCGAGGAAGGTTCATAGAGGGCGCTCCCATAGCCCGGCCCGGGCCGAGCCCAACTCCAGGGCTGCCCTTTCCCAAAAAAAACCTCCCTGTGGAAGGGAAGTCCCGCGTCCCCGCTGCCCGCTGCCCCGACGGGGAGGTCGGGAGGGTCGGGCGGGAGGAAGGGCCGGGAAGAGGAGGAGGAGGAGGAGGAGGAGGAGGTGGAGAAGGAGGTTAGGGGAGGAGGAGGAGGAGGCCCGGCCCGGCCCCGCCGCCTCCTGATTGACTCCCAACTTTCCGCTCCTCCCTCGCATAAACTTTCCCGTCCCTGCGCCTGGCTCCGTGCGCGGACCCGGGAGCCCGCCGCGCTCCCCGCATTCCTGCCGCCCGCCCCGGCCCGGCCCGGCCCCGGCCCCGGCCCCGCTCCGGCCCCGGCCCCGCTCCCGGCACCCGCGGCCGGCCCAGCCCCTCCGGAGCACGGAGCAGGTAAGCGCTCGCCGGGAAGAGACTCCCAACCCCCCTTCCTCCGCCTCCTCCTCCTCCTCCTCCAGCCCCTCCTTCCTCCCGGCCCGCAGCCCTCCGCCTGCACCGAGCCCCGGCGGATGGCGGGGGGCGGCGGGGTCGCACCAGCCCTCGTCGCCCCCCGGCCGGCAGCTCGGTGCCTCCCGCCGGGGCTCCCCGCGATGGGGTGTGTGCGTGGGGGGGGGCACAGTCGGGCTGTTTTCACTCCCCCCCGTCGGGTCCCCGGGCTCCCGCCCCGTAGGGGCTGCGCTGCCCCCGCACGGGTCCCCGCCGAGTGCCCCCGCGGCGCATCCCCGGGGTGACAAAGGGGCCTTGTGCCCGCACGTCGGGAGCGCTCGGGGCGGGCGCCGGACGTTACGGCCAGGGATAGCCAGCCCCGGCCCAAGCCCCCCGGGGAACCGGCGCGGGAGGGTCCCGGGTGAGGTGCGGGGTCACCCGCGTGTCACGCTACATGTGTGTCACACGCATGTAGGGGATGAGCATACACTGACTGTATGCTAAACACTTTGTGCCTCGTCATAGGGGTGCATTGCTAACAAGGCGGCAATTAGATGTATAATTTTCAGCAGTGTGTCATCTTTATTATTATTATTATTATTTTATTTTTACACCCTCCTTGGGTTTGGTGTTGTTTTTTTTCCCCTTAACCCCCTTGGAAGGAAAATACGGCCAAGCCCTCGCAGAGCCACCCACCTCCAACCCTCCGAAACCGCTCAGGCCCTATACAATGCATTTGGCTTCTACTGACTGAGAAAAAACCCAATTTGGGGAGAAACCAACTGGAAATGGTACCAGTGGCCCTGCTAGAGTGGCGGGCACCCTGCAGTCGCTCCCTGCTGTTGGGTGGTTGGCATGGGGTGGCAGGGGAGAAGGTGAAGGCAGAGGTTTTGGGGGGTTTCGGTGCTTTGCAGGGAGCCGGGACAAGCCGGGCTGGGCGATCGTCCCATCAGCGAAGCGATAATCTCCTGTGTCAGGCACGCCGGGGTATTTTGGGCTCCGGCATCCTCTCTCCCCTCCTATCGCTTTACCCCGCGCGGGTACGTGCGTGTCGTGAGTCAGGGCATTGGCAGTGCCCGGCCACCCTGGGGGGCCCTGCCAGCCAGGCTGCCAACCTCCGCCCCAGTATTGGAGCGCTCATGATGCTGAGTGGAGAATTGGGGTTTGCCAGGCTGATGAGCCCCCCCATGCACCCGCTGGCCCTGGGGCCTCTGTGGCCCCACAGCCCACACCCCTTGGGGGTTATTTCCCCCAAGAATGGGAGGAAGAGGGTCCCCGAAGTGGGCGAGAGGTGAGGGCTCACCAAGGTCACTCAATGGTGAAGCCAGGAGAGAAACGGGTAGGGGGGCTGGGACCCCGATGACAGGGCAAGTGATGGTCACTGTGGCAGTACCCCAGCACTTCCCCACGAGAGAGGACAAGCATGACTGTCCCGTGGGGAGAAGGCACGGGATTTGGCCCTGTTTGGGTGTTACAGGGTCAGCATTCCCATGGGAAGAGGGTGCAGATGTCTGTGGGGTGAGCAGCTCCTCCTCACAGCTGGGTGGCACAGGGGGACGTTGTCATCCCCATGGACCTCGAGCACCCAGCTACCTTCCCACAGGGGGGGCATGTGGCTGGCAGCACGCTGGCTTTTCTGACAGGAATAACGCTTTGAAAGCAGCGGGTCCAGCCGCCTCCTGTAAACGGCACCCAGGTATTTCAAGGAGCCCCGTCCTGCCTGAGGTGACTGCAACACTGGGGTGCAGCTCAGAGTAGGGGGATGTTTCAAATGGGGCATTTTGGACAGCATAACCCTCCAGCAGTCATCCCACATCTAACATCCCTTTCCTGCAAAGCAGAATCCTCCAGTTCCATCAATAAAAGGGACTTGCATCCATTTGCCATGACATGTGGTGGCTGTTTATCATGATATCAGAAACAGCATCTCCTTTTAATCGCCATTTAATCCTCATCTTGCCACCACCAAGTGGGTTGGGAGGCGAGTCCCGGTGGCCCTGGCGCTGTGCCGAAGGAAGGAGCCTTTTCCCGGCGGTGTGTGAGCAGGTCACGGCACTGAGGAGGTGGGGGTGGCAGCGGTAATCAGCTATAATTAATGTATTAAAAAGCAAGTAACCGCGCAGCTCCCATCAAACACACAGAGAGCACGAGGCTGGTGGCAGGTGAGCTCGGTGGTGAGATTGGGTGCAGGCACGCAGCAGCCAGAAAGGGCATAAATGGGCAATTTTGGGCTGTTTGTGCGGGGGGGGAAACGTGTTTTCCTGCGTTAGTACTTCTGTCTGTGGGAGTGGAAAATGGAGGGGAAGAAGGGAGAAGGGGCTGCAAAGCCCTAACCAAGGGTGCTGCTGGGATTTGTGTGACAAGAGCCATCCTGAGGCTCTTTGTGAGGTTGGAATCTCTCCATCCATCACTGAACTGGATGGATGCTTTCCAAAAAATGTCCCATCTCTAGGAGCTTCCCTCTCTCATTAAATCCCTGATGGCTATGGCAAGAGGCTGCCGGGAGAGCCAAAGTGTTTACATCTCCTTGAGCGCCGTTGGTGGTTGTGATACAACCAACTACCCCTGATTTTGGGAGCTTCCATCCGCGGGGGATTTGCCGAGTGGCCGGGCCGTGCCCTGACCTTTCTCAGCTGTTTGTCCAAGGTGTTATTTGGGGTCGGGGCCAGGCCGGGAGCCGCGGCGGCCGAGCCCAGGCACCTGCATGTTGTGGTTGGGGCAGACACCTGAAGCGCATGGGCGTTCGCTATTGCCACCGTCACGTGGCGACTTATGAAATGTTTTTTTGGAGGGAGGGAAGGTAATGATGGGGTGAGCCGGCGGGGCCATGCCCCGCACCAGCCTGCAGCGGGCACGCGGCAGGAGCGGCCCCCCCTGCGCGATAACGCACGTCCGGATCCTGCTGCGGGTCTGGACATGCTGCTGCAGCTCCCGCTGCTTCAGTTTTCCCCGCCTGTGAAATGGGAGTGAGGGGCCCCGGGAAAACCTCCTCGTGGTGCCGGTCAGCCGCTCGCTGGCCGTGGCGGTGGGAGCAGGGGGTCACGCGGTGCTGGTGCCATTCCAGGCTCCCCGTGCAGCTCGTGGCAGGGTTTCCCGATGAGCACGTGTGGCCGAGCCCTTTGGAGGTGACAGGCCGTGAACCCCATGGTCTCACTCTTGGGGCTGGCAGATGGTGGCCTTGCAGTGACAGTGTTCATGCACGGCTCTTACGCTGGTGCAGCTGATCCTGTGGGCGAAGGATTCGGGGAAATACTGATCGCAGGAGGCACGTCCTATCCTGGCAGCGCAAATCCGGATGGAACTCGTCCCCCCATCCGGTCCCAAACAGATGTGATGCTCCAATGCCCCCAGCGTCCCCCATTATGCTGCCATGAGACAACAGCAGCACCGAAACCCAGCTTGCCCACCGCTGCCACCTCCCAGTGGGGCACTGGGTGTGTCACAAGCTGTGCTGGGTCTCTGCTCTATAAAGGCGGCCCAGAGCTCACCCTCGGGCACGCTCCTGCGAGCCAGAGGCACGGAGGTGACTGCGGGGCCGCGCTGCTCCCGGGCAGCGCTGGCTGGCGGGTGGCAGGCGAGGTGTGAGTGATGGAGGAGGCTGCTTGATCCCCTTCCCCCTTTGCTGCCGGGGGATCGGGACGGACCCGGAGCGTGTGCTGGCAGAGCTCCCCGGGCTGCGGGGGGTGGCCGGGGAGGGGACAGCAGGGCTGCAGCTAATTTTAGGAGGTGGGCAGAGCCTCAGGGGAAGCAGCCGGCTGGAGGGAGGTGTCGCACTCGCACCGCGGTGCCCACGAGCACCGGGAGCGAGCACTGGGTAACCCTGGCTCCGGAGATGCTGCCGTGGGCTGGCAAAGGGGCAGTTTTCTGCTCTGAGGACGAGCCATGCCCCCGGCGATGCCCTGGCTGCTGGAGGGGCGGTGGGTCCGGGGAAGCACACAGGGGCAAAGCCCCGGATTCCCGGTGTGCGTTATCCGGGCGGCGGCTGAGCCCCGCGCTGCTCCGTGCCTCAGTTTCGCCGTGACCGTCTCGCCAGCGCTCCCCCGGCGGAGTGCGGTGGAGGCAGGAAGGCTGGCCGGGCTCGGGGATCCTCGCCTGGGAGCGCCAAGCCTTATTATTTCCCCACAACTGTCTCCTCCTCGCTCCTCGTAAAATTAGATCCAGCTGTTCACAATAGCCACTAACTTCTCTCCGGAAGATGTTCAAAGTTTACAGACGCGGAGCGGCGCGGGTGCGTGGAGGATGGGCTGCCGTTCCCATGCCAGCTCCTCGCCGCCCGCCCTTCCCCCAGAGGCAGCCAGCTCCTGCCTCCCCCCCGCCGGCTTAGGCAATTCGGGTTTAGGAAGAAGCACACCCGCACGCAGGCATGCGAGCTCCCGACCCAGCCGAGCGTCGGGTTTTTATTAGCAGGAAGATCTGGGCGCTTCATAGTCCGGGAGAGAAGGTCTGGTCCGAGACCCTGCTTTTCCCTGCCCGGCTTTGTGCCCGCACGCTTGGCGGATGAGTTGGGCAGGGTTCTGCTTTCGTGCTTGCCAGCACCTGTGCCCAGCCGTGGCGTGAGTTCGGGCTCCAGCTCTTGCATGGGGCGGCTGCAGTGTCCCCTCGCAGCCTTGCCTGGGTGGCACCGCAGAGTTGTCAGGGTCCAGCTGCAGTGTTTGGACATCAGTGTGCTGGGCAGGGGTCTAACGCGCTGTGCCGGGCTCTCTGGTGCTCTTGGGCCACGCTCCTCGCCGGAGCTCCTTCTTTTACCAAGAATACTGCCTTCATGTATTTTTAGCAATTTTCCTCCCCAAGGATTCCAGAGCAATTTTTCAATCTGCGGGAGCTGGAGTCGCTGTGCCCGTCTCCAGCTCTCGGCTCGGGCAGTGGTGAGAGATGCCGGGAGAAGGCGATGAGCTGCCATGGGCTCCCAGCACGCTCCTGGCATGCACAAGGATTTGCTCACTGGGACTGTCTGGGGTGGTGGCAGTAAAATCAAAATATCCCTTTCAGGGAATAAGTCACTGATGGGGTTTGTGCAGGGCAGCCTGTATCTGCTATCGCAGCTCCTGCAGGACCTCAGCTGGGCACTGCTTCGAGCTTCTGAGCTCATTGCAGGACAGCAGGGAAGCGTGCCCCCCTCACAGGGGTGACAGTGGCCAGGTGACAGTGCTGTGTCACATTCCGTGCCAGACCCTGGCAGCCAGGGACATCTCGGTGTCTTGGCTGGGGTGGGAATGCCTGGCAGCCGCCCTGCCCGGTGTCTCAGGGGCCGATCCCCCCCAGTCAGTTCTCACACCCTCCATCCCACGGGATTTCTCTGTTTGGGAGCTGTGAATGTGGCAGTCGCTGCTAACCCTGGGCTCCAGCGGGTGCCACAGCGCGGGCAGTGGGTACAGCTGCTGCCTGGCAGGCTTGGGTTTCATGGGGGCGGAGGCAGCTGGGGGCAGGTGTGAAATTTATTGCAGCCTTCCTCCTCCTCCTCCTTCTCTTCCTCCTCCTTGCCTGGTGGGGTCCCCTGGGAGAGGTTTTCCCTGGCCCTGCTGCAATGGCACAAAATGGGGTCAACAGCACCTGGAGCTCTTCTGCGGAGGCATTTCTCCTCCTAGGAGCAGGACAGAGGGCTGGTGGGGTCCCTGGGATGCCTGGCTGGCCCCAATTGTCCCGCTGCAGGCACAGAACTGCCTGGCCCATGCTTCCTGGTGCTCCCCTGACACCAGAGGCCCTTGGCTTCTCCTTGGGACAAGCTGGGAGTCTCCAAGGACTCAAGATTTGTTGGCCACTCCAAGCTCATCTACAGGGGATGTTCGGGGGAGACATCCTGGGATGGATGGACGTATTTTGGCGAATTCAGCGGTCCTGTGGGTGCTGTGCCCAGCACTGGCTGTGCCATGGGCCACCAGCGCTGGGGGTGTCACGGGACGGCATGGGGGTGGCCCATCCCCAGCAGGCAACTCCAACCCTGTTGTTTCCATCCAGCTCGTTTCATAACACAGAGAGCAATTAATGCTCTAAAAGCTTTCTATTTATGCGCTGCTGGGTGAAACGCCCCGTCCTGGCTGGGCAGGGCAGCGTAATTGGGCCAGGGAGGCACGCTGGGTTACAGTGTCCGTCTGTCCTCTGCCCTCGGGTCCTGAGCCTGAAGACTCGAGCAAAACTGGCTCAGGTCCTCCAGAAGCCGAAACCCAGCTCTGCCACCCTGCCAGGACTGGGGGAAGAGGAGGGGATGGAGGGGTTGGTTTGGATGCCCGTGATTCTGCCGTTAGGAGGGACCTGTGCCCTGGGTTTGCCTCATCCCCTTCTTCCTCTCTGCCCGAATATTTTGGGACCATTTTTTTTGCTCACATTTTCTCTTTGTTCATCCACAGCCCTCTGGGACGAGGGGTCTGAGCATCCCTCGACCTCGCGCCGCTGAGCGAGGACCAGCCACGTCTCTGCCAGGTGGAGGCTCCGGGCTTTGCTGGGAGCTAGGGGACTCTTTGGCTGTGGGGGTGCAGCTGGAGCTGGGGGGCATGGGGAGCCTGGGGCAGCCCTGGCAGTTCTTCAGACCCTGGTGGGATGCTGCCACGTGGCTTCCTGCGGTTTCCTCGCTCCGATTGCTTCCTGAGCTGCCCGCCAAGCCGGAAGGGACAGGAAGTGATAGAGGGGAGGAAATTAGTTGGGCTGTCTCACGGGGAGCTGGCCTGCTGCACTGGGGGCTCTGCCACCGCCTGGGTCCCCAGATTGTGCCAGGGGACCCTTCGGAGAGGACGTGGCCAGTCAGGAGGTGCAAACCTGGGTGGGAGAGGGCAGCGTGGCCACCCTTCCCTCCACAAGCCAGGGAATCCCTCACCGCAGCCCGAGAGCTGTTTGGAAGAGGAGCGCAATGTAAACAAACCTCCTTTCACCACCCTCCTGCCGCGCCGCGTCCTGCTCGGCCGCTGGCACCCGCCTCGGCGAGCTCTGGTTGTCCCTGGGACAGCCATGTGCCAGCCAGGATGGTGTTTCCCTGCGGGAATGGGGCACGGTGCTCCCAAAGGGTCCCTGGGCAAGATGCCAGGGGTACGGGGCTCCTGTGGAGAGCTGCAGGGTGATCCTTGGCAGAGCCAAGAGCATCCCACTCCGTGCACCGCAGTGGAGAGACAGGGCAGCGTCTTCTCTGGTGTATTGTGATCTTGCTGGTGTCCTCCAGGAGCTCCACAGCTTTTGGGTTTCCTTCGAGGGGCTCTGCAGAGCTGGTGGCCGTGTGACCGTGTGGGCAGCATTCCTCCCGGCCGCGTCACCAGGTGGGGAGAGGCAGGAGCAGGGACACGGCCCCCAGCCAGCACTCCCCTGCCTGAAACGAGGGGCACGTGAACGAAAGCTTCTGCCTGCCTGCAAATCACTGCCTCTATCAGGGCCCCAGCTGTGCTCTCACTGAGCCCCAATGTGCCAGGACACGCAGGAGCTGGGGTGCCCTAGAGCCTCGGCTTTGGGGTCTCGCAGAGCAGTCCCTGGCGGGGGCTGCATGCTCAGCACTAGGGAGGATGGGGACTCGTGTCCCCCTCGCCCCCGGAGGGCGGGTGCTGTCTGTCTGGTGTCGGGGAGGGGGTGATAGCAGCCTCCTGTTCCCCCACAGCGCTGGCGCGGGCGGCACTGAGCCGGTGCGAGGCTGAGCTGCTCTGTGCTGATCCTGCCCAGGCTTGTCATGAACTTTTATCCTTTTGCCGTGGGGTCTGGGTGCAGGGGGGAGGGAGAAGGGCTGGATTGCCCTGGGCCCCCTGCATGAGGAGGCAGGATGGAGCCAGGATGCAGCTGGACCCCTCTCCCTGTCTCTGCAGGGTTCTTTGCCTCCGCAGTGTCCCCAGCACCTTTGCAGTCTTTTTGTCCCAGTGTCCCCCACCACGGGCTGGGGGAGCCCCAGGTAAGAAGGAGTCCTTGGGGCTGCTCTGCCCCACACCTTGTCCCTCTGGATGGTGCCAGCTGGGGACATGCTGTGCTGCAGTCCCCCTTGTGAAGAGAGCGCTGCTGACCATGCCCTCCAGTCCAGGTGGTTTGAGGAGATGCTGTGACAACAGCCACCACCTCCGTCCCAGTTTGGGTGGGACACAAGGGTTTGGGGCACAAGTGCGAGGGCTGCTGGGGCTGTGCCTCATGGTGCAGAAGACGGGATGATGCTTTTGGGGCTGACCATGCTGGGGAAGAGGAATACGCTGTCTCCCAGCTCGGCGGCACGGGACAAGGATGAGGACTGGGTGCACAGGGGCATTGTGGGGCTGACGGGCACCTCTGCCATGTCACAACGTCCCCGTGCTCCCAGCCCCAAGTGCTCTCCCCTGTGCCACCCCGCACGTCCCTGACCCGATCCCTATCGCAGCTGGTTGTGCTGGATCCAGCAGCACCTTGCTCCCGGCTTTTGACACTCACAGGGTGCCCACGGTGCTTCTCTGACTCCAGACGCTGCCTCCAAAGTATTTCCTTCCCTCACCCGCCACAAAACACCCATCTCTCAGGCACCCTTCCCTCTTTGCAGCCCCCTTGGCTTTTGCAGGGTTTAAAGAGGTTTCTCGTTGCTTTGGCCGGATCCCCAGCCCCAGGCAGCTCTCCCAACAGGGTGGCTGCCTGCAGCCCCGCTGCCTGCTCGAGCCCCGGGTTTCCCTCACGTCCCCCGCACGCGGTGCTGGGGCCGAGCTCTGGGAGCCGTGGGAACACCGTCCCGCTCTCCTGGGCAGCCTTGACCTCGCAGGGAGATAAGGGCTGCCCTGGAGGCATCCTCCCCTGCCTGCTGCGGGCACCGCGTCCACTGGGGGACCTCACAAGGGTGCAGCCCCCTCCATCATCCTCTAAAGCTGTGGGCTGGAGTGCGTCCCCCCCACAAATTCAAGGGGCGAGTGAGCTGGATGTGGGGACACCCTCCTGGGTGTCAGTGGGTGTCAGTGACCATCTCCACTTGTGGGTAGCGAGCATCCTCAGAGTGGGCAAGCATCCCCTGGGGATGTGGGTCAGGGGTCCTGGGATCGCCAAACCCTGCAGAGATGCCTGTGCTGTGGGAGGGGTGGTCTTCCTGCCCTGGTCCCTGGGGAGCAGCTGGGAGGCAGGAGCCGGTGACATGTTTTCTGGCAGGTCCGGTCCCCTTCCCTGCCCTGAGCAGGTCTGGCCGCGGTCTCCGCAGGCCGTCCAGCCGTGCCGGTTCCCTAATTGCTGCTGTTGTTGGTGTTTTGTAAGGGCAGGGTGGAGCGGCACTCGGCCGTGCCTTGCGTCAGCGCGGTGCTTGCACCCTCCCTCCAGGAAATCCAATGTCTTCGCCTGGCCAAAAGCAGGTTCGGTGGAGGAGGAGGAGGAGCAGAAGGAGGAGGAGCTGCTTCCTCGCACCTTGGCCGGGGCCCCAGCATCACCCTCCCTCCTCTCCCAGCTTCCCTGAAAAGGCTGGGCTGGGATTTCCCTGCTGGAGGGGGAGCGGGGTGGGAGGGGGCTGGGGACCTCCAAGGGAGGGGGACACGTGTGTCGCAGGCAGGGTGTGGGGTCAGCCGTCACCCTGCCTGTGCAGGCAGTGCCTGGCACGGTGACCCAGGGCACCAGGCACGCTGCCTGCAGTGGTGCAGCCAGCCCCGTGGTTGTGCTCTCAGCCCTATAGCTTTTCCTTGGCCCCCAAAACACCCATCAGCTGGGGAGGGCAGGGGGTCTGGTGAGTCCCTGTAAAGTCACCCTCTGGCACCAGCTCTTGGGGCTTTCCCCTGTTAGGGCAAGCTGATGGCAGCCCTGTGGTGCAGTGGGGCCCTGCGATGCTGCTGGGTCCTGGGCTGGCACCGGGCTGCAGGGTCCCTGACCACTGAGGTATCTTGAGACTGGGGGCTCCTGAGCTGCCACAGTGCTGAGGGGCCTGGGGCTGCCATGGGGCTGCTGTGGGGTCTGAGACCATTGAGGTCTTTGGAGGCTGCAGGGTCTTGGGCTGCTGGGGAAGCTGAGGAGTCTCAAGTGCCCCCATGCCTGGGGGTCCTGGTCTGCCGGGGGGTGTTGGGCTGCTGCGAAGCAGCCGGGGTTCAGCACCAAGGCAGTTGCACCCCAGCGTAGGTGCCCCACGGGGACAGAGCCCTGATGCGCTTGCTGGGCTGCAGGGGGGGGTGAGGGTCTCCCTGGGCCTGTCCCACCCTCACTGTCCCCGTGCAGTGCCTGGTCCCGGTGTTCCCCTGCCCTCCCATCCCCAATACCCTGCTGGGTTTGGACCCTCCATCCCGGCCAGGGGCTGCCCCACAGAGCCCCCAGCAGCAGGCACAGCCGGGGTGCCGCAGGCCCGTCCGGCACCGCTGCCGCCATCCCTCCCTTGGCCGGCTGGCTCGATCCTACAATCCAGTTCTCCTTATTTGGCCACAGTGCTCAGCAAGAGGGGGAGCGGCGGCGGGGGGGACGCGGGCAGGGACGGGCGGCGGGACCGGAGGGGCTGACATCACATCGCGACGAGGGAGAGAGGGATGGGGGGGCTAAGTTTCTTTTTTTATAAAAGGAAAAAAAAAAAAAAAAAAAGGCAGCAAGGCCTCGCAGCGCACTTGAGCCAGCGGGCTCAGCAGTTCCTTTAAAAGGAGATGTCTGTGCCGGAGACCTTTGTACACTCCCAGCCCGTCCGGGAAGCGCGGCGGCGCAGGAGACACCTCTCCGCTCCCACCGCCGGCAGCTGCCACCAAACATGTTATTGCAAAACACTGAAACGCTGCACTGGGAGCTGCGCGAGAGCAGGAGGAAGAGGAGGAGGATTGAAGGCTCCCCAGCATCACCCACCAGCTGGGGAGGGCCCGGAGCCCCAGCTGAGCATCCTCAGGGTGGGGGGCCTCTCCTGGTACCAGGGGAAGGGCTGCTGGATGGCTCTGGCCACCTGGTTCCCATTAGTGGGGTCTGGCTTGGAGCCGCTCAGCATCTCCCTTCAAATCCCAGCTCTGCCTTTGCCAGGCATGGTGGAGCCGGGATTTTGGGGCCTAGGGGTGTTTTTTGGGCCGGCTTGCCCAAAGGGACTGCTGTTTGGCAGTGGGTACTGGTGCAGGGTCAGGGTTCACAGGCTGTGGAGCTGCTGCCACCCTGTCCCGAGGTGTCAGCCATAAACACCATGTGCCCAAGTTCCTTTTATGGATAATACAGTAACCGAGGCAATTTCCTTCCCAAACTTTATTTGGGTGGATCCTGGGTGGTCACTTGTGACTTGGATTTGGGGGTACTCGTAGAAGTCATGCTCTGCCCCCAGGGAAAGCCTGTTTGTGTGTCTGATGCCCTACAATGAGATGCTGCTCTGGGTGCAAGAGGGAACAGGGCAAAGGCCAGGAATAGACCTGGCACCATGCTGTCACTGCACCCTATGCCCCCAGCGAGGGTTTCTGGGTCTGACAGGTGTCCCCTGTGTCCCAGCAGGTTGTCGCGTGTCGGTGGGGGCTCGGGGTCGGAGCCCAGAGCAGCCAGCACCATAGCGTCCAACAGCTGGAACGCCAGCGGCAGCCCCGGGGAGGGGCGGGAAGATGGCCAGGACGGCATGGACAAGAGTCTGGACAATGATGCCGAGGGTGTGTGGAGTCCAGACATCGAGCAGAGCTTCCAGGAGGCGCTGGCGATCTACCCACCCTGCGGCCGGCGGAAAATCATCCTCTCAGATGAGGGCAAGATGTACGGTGAGTGATGGGGGCGGGATGGAGGCACCGGGCACAGGCACCGCGCCGCCGGCCGGGACGGGGTGGCCGGGGCTGAAGCGAAACCTCCTGCCCCAAACCCACACTGGGGCATTGCCCTCGAGTATCCCCCAACCCCGGAAGCAGCGGGCCTGGGTTCGTCCTGGAGCTGGAGTGGGGAGGTGGCAGTGACCTGCGTCCCCTCCCTCTGCTCTGGCTCTCCCTCCCGCTCCCTCCCTCTCTCGGCCCTGCCGGACCGACTGGTTTGGTGAAGCCGTCGGGCAGGGAGCGGGCGCGGGCAGGGAGCGGGCGCGGGACTGCGGGGCTGGGGCAGCCCCAGCCCTCCTGCTCCCCTGTGCCTCTGCATCCCTCCCCAAACCTTCCCCGACCGGACCTGGTGGCCAGAGCGCCCTGTGGCAAGGGCCACCCACCCACCCCAAGCCACCTGCACCCAGCTCAGATTTTGGTGACTTCACTGGTGGCAGTGGAGCTGGTCAGCCCCACTGGGGTGATGATTTTGGAGGTGTCAGCCTTGTTTTCGGTGTCTCCCAAAACTCCCTATCCCTGCCAGTGTATGGACTGGTTCCTCCTCCCCTACACATCCCATGATGTCACCCCCAAGGGCCAGTGACCTCAAAGTCAGGAATAGGCTGCCATATTACCATCACCCCATGGTGATGACAGGACCAGGGCTGGCATCTGTATCCCCAGCCTCCAAAATACACCTGCCCAGGATGCTGCTGTCACAGCAATGGCTCACCCAGTGCCAGCAGAGAGGGGCAGCAGGGATGAGACTTCCTGGAGAGCACCATGCCCACTGTCCCCACACTCATGCCAGCTACCTGTGCCACCCCATTTGCCAGGGCCCCCGACCCACGGCATCGGGCCTGGTGGAGGAGCGGGGTGAGAGGGAGGCGGGGGAGCACAGGGCTTCCCAAGCGTGTGCATTTTTTGGATTTCTCCGGGAATAGCTGAAGTGCCGCCGGGAGCCTGGCCCTTCGAAGCACGCCCCAACCGGTTTTTCCAGCCTTTCAGAGACATCTGGCAGCTGCTTAAAGAGGCAGCAGCCCCTGCCGGCCGCCTTTCATCTCCCCCCACCTTCCCCAGCACCTCCCCACTGGGACCCCCGGGACCCCTGGCTGGCATTACCGAGCGTACCAGGGGCACTGGCAGCACAGGCAATGCCAGCATGCAGCGTAATGGTGTGCCAGTGCCTCTGCTCTCCTTCACCACCCCTCTTTTTGGGTGTTCATGGGTGCCCATGGCCGTGCCAGCCCCTGCCACACTGGTGCCAGCACTGCGGGGGTGGCAAAGCAGGTGGGAGCCAGGGAGCCAGGACCCAGCACGGGCACACTGGGCCTTGCTACACTCGGCTGCTGGACGGGTTATTTTTAACCCAGCCTGTCCAACTGGTTCACATGGTGGTGTCAGGGGAGAGGAATTTGGGGAATGTGGTAATTTGGAGGAGGACGTGCCCTCTCGGAGGGAATGGCACGGTCCAGATGAATCACAGGGAAAGGGACAAGGGACAGGGCACGTGGGCACCGGGATGGCTCCACAGGGTGGTCCAGCACTGGACATGGTGTGAGGCAGGATGGGTGCAGGAAATGCTGGCCCTGGGCGCTGGGCACTAAGGCTGGCACTGGCCCACCGAGTCCAGGAAGGCACCCACATTTCTTTCCTGTATTTTTTTCCCTGTATTTCTTTCCCACGGGCAGGGTACAGGGGGAGAGGATGGGGTTCAGGAGCAGGGTGTGCAGAGGGGGATGGCGAAGGTGTACCCCCAAACCGGGGCTCAGCAGCAGGGTCCCTCCTGCCAGCACCCTGCTGCGGGTGTCACCTCACCTGGGCTTAAAGGACACCCTTCGAGACCTGGCCCCTGCTAGGTGCTGACGAGGGAGCCAGCACGGGCTGGGAGGCAGGAGGGGAGGGGGCTGTGCTCAGTGCTTCAGGGTGCCCCCAGGGTGCCCCCAGGGTGCCATGCGGGCTGTGCAAGGGGTACCCCCATTGTCACCCACCCACCAGCTCCTGCCTGGCGCGGGCACCCCAAGGGGCAGCTGTCTCTGCGTGGCACCTGGCCCTGTCTGTCCCCATGTGTGTGTCCCCCCAGGAGGGCCCAGTTGCTGTGGGGCTGGGAGGGGGCCAATCGNAAGCTCCCAGCTGCTCTGACGTTTGAACGTAGATTGGCCACAGCTGGCCCCTGAAATGTGGCGCAAAAGCAACTTCTGCTTCGAATTAGACCAGGACGTTAGGAAATACTGGTGGAAAGGCCAGCACGGCTTGTGAACGGGAAGCGGGGTGCCGGGGGGGCGGCCCGGGACCCCCGCGGGCACGGCCGGCCCGGAGCGGGTTCGTCGGCTCTGGCGGGGGGCTCCGGCTGGGGTGGGTTTCGAGGG
>VXAZ01000803.1:734819-791113 GCA_013399875.1 Gymnorhina tibicen
CGCCCCGCTCCTCCCGGCCCCGCTGCGCCTGTTGCTCCCGGGCCCCCTCCTCCCGTAGCTCCGCTGCTTCTGTAGCTCCGCTCCTCCTATTGCTCCGCTCCTCCGGTTGCCCCGCTGCCGTCCCCGCTCCTCCTGTGGCTCCGATGCTCCTGTCCCCCCGCTCCTCCGCTCGCCCCGCTCCTGTCCCCGCTCCTCCTGTTTCCCCGCTCCCCCGCTTGCCCCGCTCCTGCCCCCCGCTCCACCTGTTGCCGCTGTCCCGCTCCTTGTCCCGCTGCTGTCCCCGCCGGCCGCCCCATCCCTCGGGCAGCGGGGAGCGCCCCTGGGGGCTCAGGCTTGGTAGAAGCCGCCGGCATTAATTAGCGCGGCTCAGGAACGGGATGAGGCGCTCGGTAATCCCGCCGGGGCAGGCAGAGCCCGGCTGCCCGCACCGGCATCCTGGAGCTCTGGGGTTGCTCTTTTTCTCTTCTAAACCGGAAACTGGACCATCTCACGGGGTTAGGCGTGGGAGAAGCGGCGCTGGCGGAGCGCTGGGGCCGCTCCGGAGCTGCTGGCTCCGCCGGGGTTTGGGGTCTCGAAAAGGATCCGTGGGCTTCCCGAGTGGGGAGGTGTGTGACGGTGTCCCATGCCCGTGCCTCGCGGCTCCACTTTGAAACCAGGGCGAAAGTCCATCCTGGAACACAACTCACTGACAGGCAGAGGGGTTGAGCCCTGTACCCCATTCCCGGCCCACCGGTGTCCCCAGCCATTGGATGAAGGGTCACATGGGTGGTTTGGGTACATGGATCGCTGTATGGGGGCAGTTTGGGGTTCGGGGTGGACCTTGCCCACAGGAAAGGAGGGGAAAGGTCTGGAGCACCCTGAGCACTCTTCCTTCCTTCCTGGCCTTTGCCTCGGCTCAGCCCTTCTGCCTTCCCAGCCTGGCTCGTTGGCTCTGTCCTGCAACCTGCACCGGCTCCCCGGGGCTGTCACTCCATCCCACTCCCTGCAGGTCCCCCCTCTGCTCGGTGTTGCCCTCTGGCCCCCGCAAAGCCCCGACAAGCGATGGAGGGAGAGCCCACCCTGCGCCTCCGTATCTTCGACCTCAACTGCTGGTGAGTCCAGAGGTCGCCAGGTCTGTGCCAGGCTATGTGGGTGGAGATGGGGACACCGCAGTGGGAGAGGGGTCCCACCTTGGGGTTACCTTCATGTCCCCTTCATTTTGGGGTCACACCACTCTCCCAGCCCCAGAGGGTCATGCGATGCTTGGCTGGGTAGTGCCTCCTGTCCCCTCTGTGCTTGTTAACCCCAGAAAAATCCCCCATTTACACCCCAAGCAAGGATGAGCTGCCTCAATTCTGCAGGCAGGAGAAGCTGTCCCCAAACAGCCTCCCTGCACATCCCTCTTGTCCCTATGGCCTCACATGGCTCTTTCCCCCTCCCACCTTTCCCATCTGCATCCTGCTTCCACTGGTACTGGAGCCCTCTTTCTCTCCCTCGTTTTGGGTCACAACGGGCCCTGCCAGCCCCCATCAGCCTGTCCCCACCAGGCTGTCTTTGTCCCCCTCTCTGGCAGGGCCATCCGCTACCTGAGCAAGCGGCGGCAGGAGCGCGTCCGGCTCATCGGGGACGCGCTGCGCCGGGAGGGCTTTGACCTGGTGCTACTCCAGGAGGTGAGGGCAGTTTGTGAGCCAGGTGCAGCCATTCCCAGCCTGGGAGATGAGCGTGGCTGTTCTCAGCCTATCCCACTGTTCTCCAGGTGTGGAGCGAGCAGGACTACAGTGACCTGAGGATGAAACTAGCAGGCTGCTACCCCTTCTCCCATTACTTCCGCAGGTGAGAAGGGCAAGGTCACCCTCCCGGGGCTGTCTGTGGGGCAGTTCCAGGGCTGTGCCATGTCCTGAGGGTTTACTACTTGCAGAGACTGCTGCAGGTGCTTTAGGTCACCTCTGTCGCTGTGGGAGACCCCATGCCTGGGTGGTGGGATGCTCACAGGAGCGCACTAGGATCCAGGCGTCCGGGGAGTCCTCCTGGCTCAGGGCTGGGGGGAGGCAGAGGTTTTGGGAACCACGTCTCCTCACTCTTTTCCCTCCCACAGTGGGGTGATCGGCAGCGGCCTCTGCGTCTTCTCCAGGTTCCCCATCCTGGACACGCTCCTCTACCAGTACTCACTGAACGGGTACCCCTACATGGTAAGTGGGCTGGGGGGCATGTGGCACCGTGGTGTCCATCCCCACAGAGCCTCAGTAGCCCTGACCTGCCCTCCTTCCCCTCTGGCAGCTCCAGCACGGGGACTGGTTCTGCGGCAAGTCCGTCGGTCTCGTCGTTATTAAGATCTCAGGGATCACCTTCAACGTCTACGTCACCCACGTGAGCCCCCCAGGGAAGAACCCAGCATGGGGGGGACAGTGGGGAGGAGGGGAATGAGTGGCCGTACCCCTCTTTTACTGTCCCCTTGCTTTAACCACCTCTCTCCACACTCTCCCTTGGACTATGCACTGATTTAATAAAATATTGCCCGGGGTGGGGGGGCAGGGATCCACAAGCTGGTTGTGCAGTGGGGTGAACATCCCAGGCTCTCCCCAGTGGGGGTGACATAAAGACAGAGGTTGGCAGGGACCATTCAGAGGGGTTGGGTGGGTTTGCAGGGAGCCTGGGAGCAGGGCAGGTGTCAGCGTGGGAGTCACAGCCCCTTTGCTTTCCCTCTCTCTCCAGCTGCACGCCGAGTACTGCCGGGAGAAGGACGCCTACCTGCCCCACCGCCTGGTGCAGGCCTGGGAGCTGGCACAGTTCATCCGGTGAGCAGCTGCGGGGTGTCCCCCTGCAGGTCCCCAGGACGTGTGTGGTCACCCCTGCCCCCGGGGCTTGCGCTGCAGAGAGCACCCACTTGCACCAGTCCCAGTCAGGAATAAGGCTGAGGAGCACTGGGCAGGTCCCAGTCACTCCAGTCTGGTGCAGGGCAGGGCAGGACAGCCATTCCTGTTCCCACAGACACACCTCAAAGGCAGCAGACGTGGTGCTGCTGGGAGGGGACCTCAACATGCACCCTGAAGACGTGGGCATCCGGCTGCTGCGTGGCTGGACGGGGCTGCGGGACGCCTTTGCCGAGGCCACGCGCTTTGAGGTGAGCTGGGGGGCTGAGCGGGGTCCCGGGGCACACCAAGAGCCCCCCACCCACCCGGGCTCTCATCTCAGGGCTGTAAGAATGGCTGCACCCTTGTCCCTGACAACTGCTTCACTGTCAAGTCGGAGCTGCTGCCCTTCCCGCTGGGCATCCGCATCGACTACATCCTCTACAAGGTAACGGGGGGCATTTGGCCACCCGCTGTGAGTGGCGGGGCTGAGGCACTGGTGTGACCCTTTGTCCCCTCACCCAGGCCATCTCCAGCTTCACGGTGAAGTGTGAAGAGCTGAAGACCACCACGGGGCCAGCCCCAGGCACGGACATCCCCTTCTCAGACCATGAAGCTGTGATGGCAACACTGCACATCCAGAGGCGGGGACAGCCTGTGGGTGCCTCCCTTGGCACAGCTGGTAAGTCTGGGGGCTGCTGCCCCCCATGTGCTGGGGGGCTGGTGGATGGACTGGTGGAGTTGGAGGGAGCTTTCTGGGGATGTTTCCCCTTGCGGTGCTGCTTGTGGAGGGCTGCAGAGCGGTGGGGATGGGGAGAAGGGTGTTGGGGTGGTATGGGGGGGGCATAGGAATGGTATATGGTGGTCCCACCCTGCTGAGAGTCCCTGTCCCCTGCAGACCTGGTGGACGTGGTGACAGAGGCACGGACAGAGGTGGGCGTGGGGCTGCGGGCGGCGCAGCGGCAGCGCTACTCCTCGGGCAGGATGGCCGTGCTGGCCCTGCTGCTGCTGCTGCTCCAGGCCGCGGCCGCACTGGGCATACTGGCCGGACTGGGCGCAGAGCAGCCCTTCCCCAAGCTCTCCTTCTGCCTGCTGGCCTTCCTCGCCCTCGGCGCCCTCGTCCTCGCCACCGGTCTCCACCTGTTTCACACCATGGAGGTGAAGATGCTGCACGGCACCGAGGACCAGATGTGGATGGCACTGCGGGCGCTGCAGGAGCGTCCCAGCGAAGGCTGAGCTGAGGCTGTGGGTGTCCCACAATGTCCCCTTGGCCCCACCGTGTCCCCTTTTTGATCCTTTTTTTTAGCTGACGTCAGGTTTTAGGTGAAACTGCAGTCAATGCAGTAGTGCAGGTTTGACAGCTGCCTCTGGGTGAAATTAAGATTTTTGGGGCAGAATTATTGCATTGACCCCTGTGAGAACCACAACAGAGGCAGATTTTTATTGCTGACTTTTTAAACACACCTTTTTGTACATGGAGGGACCCACTGGCCTGGCTGGAAGGCTTGAGAGGCTGAGGCTCCCCTTGCCTGGGGTGGCCTCAAAGTTTATGCTGGTGGCTGTTCTGGCAACCAGTTTTGACTCAGATGGAAAATAAAGGTGGCATTTTAACCTTTGGCGCCGGGTCAGGGGGACTTTATTTGAAAGGAGGGGGTTTGCAGCAGGATTGTAGGGCTGGTACAAACACAGGGAGGGCTGCAGGAGGTGCTGAGGGGAGTGGCGGGATGAGGGCTGAACACGGGGTGGTGTTGCTAAGAGAGGAACGTACGCCTGGGACCCCCATCCCAACACGCCTGGGGCTGCCATGAGCACCATTTGGCCACAGAGGCCACCCTGCAACAGCCAGGGACTCCAGGGGTGTCTGAGGTCTGTGCAAAGGCCACTGCGGCATTGCCAAGCAGAAGAAATCCCAAAGGGGCAAGGAGGGACAGCCGCTGGTGTCCCTTGTCCTCGGTGTTAGAGTGCTGGCCCTGAGCACAATTCCCTTAGGAGCTACTGGACAAAAAGCCCTTCCCTGGCCCAAGGGGCTCACGGCAAGGTTCTGACCCTGGTTTCCTGCAGCAGCTGGGGACAGCATGGCCGTGGCACCCAAAAGCAGTGGTGCAGAGCGGCTGGATCAGCCCCGTCTGCCTGTCACTGGCCCCCAGTTGTACAGCCAGATGTCCCTTGAGAGGGACAGGCCGGGCTGGGATGGATGCCCTCGGCTGGGAAGGATGTCCCAGGATGGCTTCAAGAGACCGCTCCTGATGGTGCCCCTGCATGTATGGCATCTGCCCTGTGGGCTGCCGCTGGTGGCCACAGCCCCCTTTTGCAGCCCCCTTTTGCAGCCCCTTGCGAGTCTTGTTTTCCAGCAAGCACAAGGCAAAGGCAATCCAGCCACGTGCAGGAATGTCCTCTCAGCACCCCAAAGCCGAGTACTTCTCGGTGTCTCCTCACGTGGGCATCCACCAGCAGGTGTGGCCCCTCCACGACAGACTTTGGCAAGCAGGGAGCTGGGTTGGCCAGAGGTAGCTCAGAGTGATGCTCGGCCCGGGACTCACACACACGCACACACACACGCTCTGTTGTCCCCTGGGGAGGGTCCCGTGGCTCCGGGGGCTGTGCGGGTCAAGGCCGCAGCTCACTGAGCCGCTTCTCCTCCTGCATTTGGATGAGGAGGTTGCGCTTGTTCACCACCTCCACCAGCTGCTTCAGGATCTCATGCTCAGCCTTCTCATCCTCAGGCGTCTTCAGGGTTTCTGTGGGTGCAGGGGGTCAGAGTAGGGCTGGGAAGGCCACAATCCCTGACCTGCTCCCCACACCATGCGTGGGGATCCTCCCCCTGGCACGTGCTGGCACTCACCCTCCTTGTTCATGTAACTCCGGAGCTTCTGGTCGAGCTGACACTGCTGCTCCTCCAGCTTCAGTTCCTGCACCCTGTGGGGAGGAAGAGGGTGTGCTGAGTACTGGGGAGTTCGCAGGGGGCTGGGGTGAGCTGAGCCCCCACACCGACCAGGGAGCATCCCCCAAGCCTTACGCGATCATGAGGTCCGACTCTTCGGTCATCAGGTTGTTCTTCTTCTGGACCAGGTACAGCAGTTGGTTTGTCCACTGTGTCTGCTGGTCAGCCGGGCTCTCTGCAGGACAGAGGAATGGTGAGCGGGGTGCAGACCCCCTTAGCAGGGTCACAGTGCTCCGTCCACCCTGGCCTTACCATTCTCATCCCGGAGTAACTTCTCCAGCTTGATGCCTTGCTGCTCCAGTTCCCGGAATGTCACCTCGATCTCCTCCAGCCGTCTCTGGATGGCCTGAGAGAGAAAGGCAGCACTCACCTGCAGGCCAGCACCTGCCAGCACCAGCAGCAGGACGGAGGGGACAGGGTACAGTGCCACGCTGGGGACCTGGGCTCTCCCCTGTGGGTTACCTGGGCTCTGCAGAACCGCTTCACTTGGGATTCCCTGGCCCGGCGGGCCAACGTGCGCTTCCAGGTGGGATATTTCTCCTCTTCCCTCGGGTCTGGGTACTGTGGAAGGATGGTGGCACGGGCAGGGGGGTCAGGCCCTGCACCAGGCACCTCCTGCCTTGGCAGCCACAGCTGAGCCAGACCCGATGCCTCTGTGACAGGAGCAAGAGCCCAGCTACCACCTGTGCTGGTGGGGCCACCGTCACTTGGGGAAAATCCTCACCAAATCTTTCATGATGCCAAGGCCTGTGCCTTCCTCCTCCTCCTCCTCCTCCTCCTCACTGTCACTCTCCTCCAAATCTGCCCAAGAAAAGAGCCATTTCAGGCTGGTTCCTCATGAGCAAGATGTGGGTACAGCAGGTCCTGGAGGGGCTGAGAGCTATGCTTGTCTGGACACTCCAGTTTGTACCACCTACCTTTCTCCATGTCAGTTTTCCCCTCCTTCTCCTTCCAGGCGCCTTGTCCCTGCCCCAGGGCAGGGAGGGCCTCAGGTGCTGCTTGGGGCCGCAGACGAGCTGGCTTCGGTGGAGGCTGGGGCTCTGCTTCACTGGTGAGGTTCAGTGTGGACAGACTGAGCTTCTCCAGTGGTGTAAGGATGATCTTCCTCCTGCCCCCACTCTCCTCAGCCTCCTCTGCTGTCCCTTGGGGCTCTGCTCTGGGAACCTCCTCTTCCCTCACATCCCCCCCAGGCTGTGCCAGCAACTCCTGCTCCTCCATGTCACCAGCATCAGCAGTGTCCTCAACTTCCCCAGGCTCTTCCCCCAGCTGTGGGGTTGCTGGAGTGGGCTGAGGTGGACTGGGTACCCACTCCATGGGGGTCACACGTGGGCTTCCAGCTTCTGAGGGTGGGTGGGCAGCAGCATCAGCATCCTACGGCAGAGCCAGAGCAGAGGGGTGATGCAGCACAGTGCCCCGCCCAAGCATCCCCCTCCACATTCTGCCTTTCCTCCATCACCTACAGGGAGTTAGGGTGATTTACCCCATCAGGCAGTGCTGAAGCCTCATCCCGGGGCAGGTCCATGCCGGGTGGATTGGGGTAGTGCAGTGAGCAGTAAAAATGACCTGGGGGGAGGGGGAGCGAACTCATGTGACAACCTGCAAGGTGGAGAAGTCGTGCCCCGAGCATTCCCTCTCCCCAAAAGCCGCCTCACCATCCTCCTCGTCGAAGGCGTAGTCGCCCAGGCGCAGGGTGGCCCCGCAGCGCCGGCACTGGAAGCAGCCGCGGTGGAAGAAGCGTCCCTCGGCGCTGGCTCGCTCCAGGATGTAGACACGGCGGCCGCAGAAGTAGCAGGCGTCACTGTTCTCCCCTGTCCTCTCCCTCGCTGGCTGCGGGGGGAGAGGACAGGCTGGGGTGGCACCGGGGGCCTGGCACCCACCCTGCCCCGTGGCCGTGCTGGCAGCCATGGGGGCACGGGGCAGGGCTCTGCCCCTCTTGCAGCGCCGGGTCTGGGCGCTCGGGATGGGTGAGGGAGCGGCAAGTCTTGGCTCCGGAAAACCAGTTGGGTCAGGAAACAGGCAGGGAGGAGCTGGGAGCCTGTGGGCGTTCGCTTATGCAGCCCTGGTCCCAGCCCTTGGCTTGGCCCTGCCAGCCACTGGTGCCCCCCCAGTGCCCACCTGCCCTGAGCTGGACCCTCCGTCCCAAGATGACACAAGGACCAACCTGCCCTGGGTCCATCACGGTGGTTTGCAGCGGCTCGTGGGCACTGTCCGGAGTGTCTCCATCCAGCCCCGTGTCCAGCTACAAGTGACCCGAGGGGAGGGTCAGCCCCCCACTCTCCCCCCAGGACAGCTGCACCCCAGCAGAGCACCCCTCGGGGTGCCTGGGGCAGACCCACCTCGGCATCCCTGCAGCTCCTCTTGGCCTCAGTGTCCTTCTGGGCACTGTCCTGCAGATGCAAAGGGGGTGGTTAGGGTGGGGAGGGGGACAGGGTTCTGGTGTGTCATGAGGGTCTGGGTGGGGGTCCCTCACCTGGGCACGTTTGAGTGTCAGGCTCCGGCACTTCTGCAGCTTGCTGAGGAAGAGGATGGCCCCTCGCGTGCCACGGGGAGACAGTGGCTTCTTGCTGACCTCCACCTCTGCACAGGACATGGCCATTTTGGTGGGACCCACCCAACAAAGAGGAGAGCACCCAGCCAACCCCAGTGGGGCTCAGGATGGGACAAATCCCCCCAAAATCTCACACCTGGAGAGGTCCTGAAAACTTCATAGAATTGGCTGAGGTAGGTGATGAGGCCCAGGCGGCCAGGCTCTGCCATGGTGGCCATCTCAGCACTGGAGAGGACAGGCTGGATGCCCAGCTCCTGCTCTGCTACATCCAGCATCATCTGGTGGGTTCGAATGGCATCCTGGGGGTCCACCGAGTCAAAGTCCCTGAGGGGAGACACAGCTGCCATCAGGGTGGGCTCTGCAGGATGGCGGGTTCCGGGGGGTCTCAGGCACTCACACCAGGTCCGGGCGGAAGCGGTGGATGAGGGCACAGAGGGCCAAGCCACTGGTCCAGGAGGTGGTGAAGTTGGTCACGGCCACGCCAGGGTATCCAGCCGTGCTGGCCTGGCACCAGTTCAGCAGCTCTTCGTAGACGTCTCCAGGGGCTGCTGGGGAGGCAGCCTGTGTGTCCCCATTCCACAGAGACAGGGGACACCCCCCCAGCCCACCTCCTGCCTCAGCATCAGTGCTTTAACAGGGAAAGGATCCCATGGGAGCGACCTGAGACACCCCCTGTCCCCCCCTGCAACCATCCCCGTAAATCTCAGTAAATGGGTTTATAAAGCATCTGTCAATATTTCACAGCTCAGCATCAGTGCAGGCTGGAGGGGCACAGCCTCCTCCCCAGAAGGCAGCACGGGGGCTGTGTCCCCACATGGGCCACGAGCAGAGGGGATAGAAACCAGTGGTGTCACCAGGACAGCCAGCTGGACACAGGCCAGGGCGCAAGAAACAAGGATGGGGAGGAAAATCAGGGCAGGAGTCACTTGGGCATGGGCTGCTGGGCAGGACTGGCTGCTCCTACCAGTGCTGAGCCGGTTGTCGCTCTTCCTCCTGTGGTCCACCTCCACCATGCCCACGAGGTAGAGGTCCTTGACCTGCCAACGGGGACATGCGAGTGGTGGGTCACCACCTGTGCAGAGCCAATGGCACCACGCAGGGAGCTGGGCCTGGCAGGGGGACACCTGGACACCCCCACACAACTCTCCAGAACCCTCCGCCATACACAGTGGGTGTTGTATTCAGTGCCCTGGGGACTAACAGCCTTAGTCTCACACCCTTTGGAGTCAGAGGACCGGGCAAATTAGTGTCACCCTGACAGCCAGGGAGGCTGGGCTGGCTGGCTGTCCCATGGCAGGACCTGGCCAGGTACCTGGCTGGCTTTGATGGCCTGCAGGTTGATGTTGGGGTAGCGCGTGGCCGGGTCGATGCTGTACTGACTGATGTTCTTGTTGGTGTTGTCTGGGGACGTCTGCGAGAGGCGCTGGTAGATGCTCTCCCTGGGTGCAAGGGACGGGGCTGGCGTCACTGCCACCATCCTCGTGCGCTGCAGACCCAGCCCAGCGGGACGGGGACACTCACCTCTCGGCCAGCACCTCCAGCGGGGGTGTCCCGGCCGCCCACCGCCGCACCATCCACGCTGCGTCGAAGGCGGCGAGGAAGCCCCTGGCCACCCCGGTGCCCAGCGGCCAGAAGGGCTGCGAAGGGAAAGGCAGAGCTGGAGCTGGAGTTGCATGGCTGGTCGGGGCAGCTGGGAGGAGGCTGAGAGCAGCCAGGCTTGGCCAGGGATGAAAGAGGGAGTGGCGGCAGGACGCGCACGGAGAGGATGGGTGGCCGTCTCCTCCCCAGCCAGCACAGCTGCGTCTGGGGAGGGGCTGGGCTGCTCCTCCATCCTGAACCAACCCCAAATCTCTCCGGTGGGGCTGGAGAAGGGGATAACCTCCCCAAAGCATGCCACTACTGGGAGCCTGCCCAAGGATGGGGTGCACTGGGCAACTGGGATGAGAAGCACTTAGGGAGGGGAAATACATTGCAACCACTGCATCCTGCAGGGAGAGGGAAGTGGAGGCATGAGGTGGTGCTGCAGGGGAAACTCTCACCTCCACCAAGCAGTCGCCCACCAGCCCCAGGAGCAGCCGGCTCCCGTTGTGCTCCCGCACCAGCGCCGCGTTCTCCGAGCGTGTCATGCAGGTGAAGTCGAACATGTCGACATCTGGCAGGTCCCGGTGGTTGAGGGCAAACTCCAGTTTGGGCAGGCAGTAGTTGGTGGAGAAGCTGGCAGCTTCTTTGGCGTAGCTAAGGAGGGCGTCCTGGTTCACGTTCTCTGGGGACAGGAGGCTCTCGATGTCCGCTTTGTCCTGCGGGGATGGGGTGAAGCTGACTGGGATGTGGGAGGTGGTGTCCGTCCCTCAGCCTGGGAGCACCCAGCTCTGGGGTGCAGCTGTGCCACTGTGTTCTGAGTACCTTGGAAGTATTTTTCCTGTGGCACAGGCAACAGCTGCTGCAGCCCCCACCACCCCAGGGGTGTGCAGTCAAACCAGCATCCACAATTTGCAACCCCCTTTCAAGGCTTTCAACTGCCCATTGCTGTGGGATCCCAGGGCCAGATCCTGCCCTTCTCACCTGGAGGATGACCCCCTTCTTGAGTAGGCTCTGCTTCTTGGCCGTCATGACGAAATAGTGAGTGTCGTCCTTGTAGTACACGATGTTCTCCAGGTCGATGCCTGGTGACAGGGAAGGGGCTGAGCCAGGGCCACAGGGTGCCCCAGCACTGGGCTCAGACACCAAATGTCCCCTGCATCACTGGGGACATCCTGGGGCTGAGCCTCCAGCTCCCTCAGGAGGGGACAGGAGCCCCCAACGCCCCCCATGCGGGGGTTGGGGACCACTGACCCGTTTTGTTGTAGAGGTTCTGGAAGAACTTCTGGTTGTAGATTCGGGCCACGCCGCTGATCTCAGCCACCTCCACCTCGGCCCGGCTGTGGCGGTTGATGAAGTTGGTGGTGATGCCAATGGCCAACTTCCCACGCGTCTCCTTCCGCTTGAACCCTGCAGGAGGGGAGAGGCGTGAGCCCCCACCCAGCCCCCCACAATGGTCCTGGGGCTGCAGGGACACCCGATGTCACCTTCAGGGACAAATTTGCCACCGCCAGCTGAGATGAGGACGTCGAACTCATACTGGGTGAGGGGAGAGGAGCTGGGCTGCAGCACAGCCTGCCAGCCACCTGCAGGGAGAGGGGTGGTCATGAATGTGCTGGTCCTCAGGGAGCAGGGAAAGGGCTGCATCTCATTCCCCCCAAAAAGGCATGCCTTGGGCTAGCAGAGGGATCGGGGGGCTCAGAGGGGCCACCCACAGCCCTGTCCTTGTCCCCAGGAACGCCACCCGCCCTGCAGAGATACCGTACCTGCCTTGCCCGTGGGGGGAACAAGGCCCTCAAACCGCACATTGATGTGCACCTCAACGCCCAGGAGCAAAGCCACCTTCAGCAGCATCAGCTGGAGCTGCCGGATACCTGGGAGGGGAGAGGGGTACTCAGGGCTGCATCCCCGGGTCCCTGGACTCCCCACAGCTGGGAACCCCGGGAGTACAGAGCCTGGTTCCCCTGAAACTCACTGATGTGGTCCAGCGTGCCAGTGCAGAAGCGCCCATAGAACTTCTTGGCGCCCAGCGCCCGCAGGTCGTGGATGGTGAAGGGCCAGAGGTGCAGGACGTTGTTGCGGGAGAAGGAGTCGCGCTTCTCCAGCAGCACCACACGGGCGCCCAGCAGCGCCAGCTCGATGGCCGCCCGCAGCCCGCAGGGGCCGGCGCCCACCACCAGGCACTGCCACGGCACAGGACGGGCACGGTCAAGGGGGTGGGCAGCCCCAGAGCGGGGTTTGAGTGGACCCCCCAGCACTCCCAAAGGCAGCACCGCCCCGCTTGCTGGGTCAGGATCTGGCCCTCCCCACTATTCCCTTTTTCTCGCTGATTGTCCCTGTAAACCGGGGTGCCCCCCACCCTCTGAACCTTGCCTTCACCCAGGGCAATGGCAGTCAGGGCAATGGCAGCAATTAAAGCACTGGATGAGATAAGGTGCAGGTCTGCTGCAGGCCTGACACGGGTTTGGTCTCCTGACGGCTTCTGCACGCGGCTGGGACAACAGGGCACAGCAGTCAGGACAAAAGCCATCATCTGTGGGACAGGGAACAGACATCCCCAAGGGGACATCCTACTTGGGGTGCTCCTGTCTCCCAGAAAGGACTTGACAGCTCCCTCAGCCCCGCCATGGGATGTCCCCAGTGAGAAGCAGCTGGGAGGAGGAAGGACGCTGCTGGCTGGGTGGCACTGAGGTGGCATCATGCCATGGGGAGCTGAGCAGTGCTAATTAACATCCTGTCCCATTAAACGCCATCAACCTCCTGCCTGGCACATCCTGCATCCTCCTGGGATGAGAGCCAGAGTGTCCCAAGGGATGTTCTCACCCTGGAGACAAGGACACAGGGCAGGGAGGGACCCTAACCCCACATCCCGGGTACCTTGGTGCCAGCACAGGCTGTGCCCTGGTCGTAGTCCTTGTGCCCGGCTTTCTTATCCAGCTTGCTCCACAGGGCCTTGGCATTCCAGTAGTTGAGGGCAGCCTTGAGGCCGTGGTAGAGCTGCAGCCCACTGCCCTGCAGCCCCAGCTGCTGGCACAGCTCCACGAAGCAGCCCAGCACCTCCCGGCACTCCCCGGCACGCAGGAACCTCTCAAAGATGGCATGGGCCGGGTTGCCCGGCTCGTCGGCCAGCACACTCATCTCGTGTCACCCAGAAGCCTGGCAGAGGGACAGCAGAGGTCAGCAGGGAGGGGACCCTCCTGGATCCCCACCCCCAAACGCATCTAGTACCAGACCTGGTGTCTCAGTGCCAGCTTTCCCAGCTGCAGGTGCTGTTGGGTGGTGATGGCACCGTCAAAATAGGCACACTTTGTGGCAGCAGCTGGTGGAACCGTCCCCGGATGCTGCACCCAGAGAGCCACGGTGGCACCCTGCCACGGTGGCGTCAGGGGAGGGGATGGGGAGGGCTGTGGCAGCACTAAGTGGTTTCCTCCATACAGCGGGTACCTGCAACAGCCGAGAGCAGAGCGAGTTGTTTTGGAGCAAAGATATTGCTTCCTTCCTCTGCAGCCCTGGCCTCACTACGGGGGAATGGGAGGGAACTCCTGGCTTTGGGAATCAGCCACAGCTGCTGCAGAAACCAGCAAGACCAGCCCTGGGGCTGGAGGGAGCAGGACTGGATCCATCCCACCAGCCTGGCTTCTGCAGCTGGAGTGGGGTGACCTTTCCCCCACCTCCCCTTCTACCACTCCTGGAGCGGGTGGAAGCAGATTAGCACAGAGGAAGTAGCGGTGAGGAAATCAAATAAAAGTCAAATCACCCTGCAAACAGCCCCATCGTGCCACAGAAGCCGTGGGAGGAGGGGTGCAGCACATTCCCCCTGGGCATCCCAAAACTCCCTGCCCCTGGCATCTCCCAGGGGACCAGCTCTCCTTGCATCTGTCTCCCACTCCCAGCACTTCCCCGAGCACCAGCCTGTGCCATCCTCTGTCTCGCCAGCCCGAGCACGAAGAACAAAGTTTTGCCTTTTCCAGCCACTGTCGCCAAGCCCCGGGGCTGTGAAAGGCTCCCCCAGCCCGGCAAGAGACACGGTGCTGCCAAGGAGGATCCGGTGGGGAGGCTCGGGAAGACGCAGAGCTCCTACCTTTGAACCACCGCTCTTTGCCCTCTCGCCCCTGAGTGTTATCGTGGGCACGTGGCAGCACCCGGAAGGTGGCGGCCACCCCTGCAGTGGGACAGGGATGCCGTGAATAAATTCAGCGGCCCTCAGGGGGAGGGGGCTGGGAGTGGGCGGAGAAAGGAGTTATTTAAGCGTGCGCTTAAATTTTGGCTGGAAAGACCGGATTCTAGCTGAATTTCAAGTTCAGTCTCACTCAGGACTTTCCCGACACCAGACCGTGCCTTGCAAAGCAGTTCTGCAGGTCACCTTCCCTTCCAGCATCACAGCCGGGAAATCCGGGCCTTTTAACCACTTCCCCCCCGGGCAGACGTAGGATAAGGCACCCAGCGGGGCAGAGCAGGGGCTGGCACCCACCAGAGTGGCAGCGTGGGGACAGAGGACATGGCCTATGCATTCATGACAGGGCTGTGAGACCTGGGCACAGATTTCTGCTCTTCCCCTGAGTGCTGCTAGCGGGACAGGATGAGCCTGGGGAAACTGAGGCAGCGCTGCGAACCTCCCTGGAGAGTTTGCAGCGCTCCCATCCATCCTCCTACCTCAGAGGCTGCCCAGGCAGCACTGGCTGGCCGTGCATCAGTACCCAGTGCAGATGGGTTGCCCCCAGGAGTTCATGTCACTGCGCTGGCACCTGCCAAGGTCACCACCCAGCAGCCCCAGGGAGACGGGGCTCAGCAGCTCAGACCAGGCAGCTGCTTAGGCTGGGAGCATCTACTCCAGCCCCTGGCTCTGAGAAAAGCCCATCTCTCGGCCTTGATTCCCACTGGACATGATGCCAGGGGGAGTGTGCTGACCAGGAAAGCTTTCCAGCCCCTACGCTTTGGCAGGCAGGCTCAGAGGAGGCAGAACAAGAAGTCTTGTGTTACACAGCTTCCTACAGAAAGGATTATCCTGCCAGCACTCTGGCACACTCAACCCCCCTTGACAACTGCAAGCAAGGTCAGAAACTCCTAGGAGAACTCAGTTCCTGCAGGCTTGATACAAAAACCCAGCTTTCAGCCCACAAAGGCCAGTGGCAGTGGAGGAGGGCACAGTCTGAGCCAGGCTGCCTCTCCCCATCAAAGCCTTTCACATTTCTTCCCTTAACAGTGTTCCTGCAAGCAGGAGGGAGGAGTGGGGGGGTTGCAGCCGGCCCTGACTCATCTCATGTCGGCTTTGTTTGGCTGCAGACCTGCCCGTGGGGACATCACCCGGGCCCGACACATGGGGAGCAGCCCGGGAGCAGGGACGCCCCATCCCTCTCTGCAGGTCGGGGTCTCCCTCTTGCCCTTGCATGCAGGGAAGCAGCCTCTTGGGAGAAGGTGGAGGAAGCTGCTCGGGAGCTCACGTGTCTTCCAGGCACATGGAAATAGGGTGGGAAAGGACAGGGCTCCAGAGCTAATGAAAGCTGGGAGGATTTTCAGCGGATCGCCTTGCCGCTGCTGCGCTGGCTCCCGGCGTGGACAGGCTGTTCCGGGTTTGGGATCCAGCCTGGAGGCCGCAGGCCAGGCTGCTGAGCTGGGCTGGACCCCATGAAAGCCCTTCCAGCGAAAGTCCGGTGGGCAGGATGGAGGGTGACTTGTGACCACCCAACAGCTTGGCCAAAGCCCTTGCTGCCCCACCAGCCGAGCTGGGAGGGTGTCAGGAAGGGGTGAAGGCACTGGAAGCTCTTACAAAGGTTCTTGTGCTCAGGAGAAACATCCCAGGTGTGGGACTGGGCAGGGAGACCACCCTGGCCAATGCCAAGGAAACTTGCCTTGATTTGGGTTTATTTTAATCCTTGGAGGGAGGGAAAGAAAAATTCCCGTGAGCTGCTCTGGTTTGAGGCAGGGATGTGGGTGCATGAGCACAGGCCAGCTTTGCAAGGCCCCAGCATGGAGCTGTGGGGAGAAGGGCTAAGGAGAGGGGACAAACCTGCGTTGCCCTTTGCCAGGGATCCACAAGCCACAGCCTGACCATGTCCCAGGGAGCCCTGGGCACAGACAACACTTGGGGAGGAGCAAACGTGCCCCCCTAATCTTTGCTGCTCAGCCTGTCCCCCCTGCGCAGCACCGGAGAGACCTGCCTCTTGCAGCTGAATTTTGGTAAAAAGAGGAAGTCTGGTCACGGCCAGGCTTCACACCCCACATCATCTTCCTCCTCCTGCTTCTCCTTCACCCCAAACTACATCCGTTTCAAAGACATCTCAGTGATGATGCCACAGAGCATCGCTCATGGATCTTCCCACCCCATCCTACTCCTTACTGGGAGCACTGGTGGCTCTGGGGATGGAGGAGGAGGAGCAGGGACCGCTCTCTTTTCCCTTTGTCCCGGGGGCAGCAAAGGTCAGGGGCTGGAGGCGAAAAGCAGCGAGGATGGAGGGGGAGGACCCCGCTGCTCCCGGGAGAGGCTGTGGGGAGGGGTCCGCCGGAGAAAAAGCACTACCCTGCCGCGGAGCGTCCCAGGGACACGCAGGACACGGGTTCGCAGCAGTAAATCCCCCCCCCCCCAGCCCCGCAGGATCACCCCTCGATTTTGTCACCCCCCCGTCCCCTCCTTGCGCAGCGATGCTCTCAGCGGGGCGGGCGGAGGGCACCGGCGGTCGGGATGCTGGCACCGAGCGGGGGGACACGCGGCTGGGGGGGCAGCAGAGCCCGGTCCCCCCCACGCCCAGGGATGCTCTGCCCATCCTCACCCCCACTCACCTCCACAGCCCCTCGGAAGGGGAAACTGAGGCACGGACCGGGACGTGGGTAGGGACCGGAGTTGGGCGCAGCCCGGCGACAAGCAAGCAGGAAACGAGCTCCGGCTCCGCAAGCAGCAGCTGCCGGCCGGCCCGGCCCTCCTCTCCTTTGCCCTCCCCTCCTCGGCCTTCCCCTCCCCTCGCCTGCCCGACCCTCCCCCGCGGCCGGGGGCACCCAGGCCGGGCGGTGCCGGGAGAGGCTCCCTGAACCCTTCTTTGTGCCGCTGCAGATGTTGCGCCGGGAGGTTTGGAACACCGCGAGGAGCGGCACAGCGCAACCCCAGCTGGGTTTTTTTTGTATTTTAGAATGAGAAACCAGACTTTTCGCCAAGCAAACAGGAAGACTCGGGCGATGAAGCCAAACCGCTTCACCCCCCGCCCCCGCCGCTGTGCTGCTCCCTCTGCAGCCAGAAACCGGCCAGGAGGGAGCTGGGGGCACCGGAGGGTCCAAGGCGGGGGGACCCACCCAGTGCCAGCTCCGGACCCCGACCACCACAGCTCGCGTGGAAACTTCTGGGATTACGATCCCACCTGGGTCCCCCGGGTGGGAATGATCCCAGTGGGGTGAAGGTACCTTGGGGCGGGGGGGGGAGGGGAGCCCCCGGGGTCACCGAAGATCGCTGCTGGCCGGGTGCCTTTGGGGGTTTCTGGAGGCGATGTCCTCGGGGTGCTGCTGGACATTTGCCCTGTGCTGGGACGGGCGTCGCGGCAGGGGGGCTCGCGTGCCGTGCCGCGCGGTGACAAACTCGCCACGAGGCTGCGGCCGGTGACTCAGGGACACGGGGCGAGCTGGCGAACGGGCGTTGGTTACGTCGGCCCCCCTGAGTCACCCGCGGCACCGCCGGCGGCTACGGCAAGCACGGTGACCAGCCCGGCTCCTCCGTCCCTCCCTTCTGCAGCCCCCCCCCGGCCCCTTCCTGGGCATCCTGGTGCAGAACCCCCCGCCCTGGCGGCTCGGCCGGGCTGCTCTGGTCCCTGCGAAGCTGCTGGGTGCGGGTGCAGTGAAGCCCACCCGTGTTTCGGGGCCGCGAGAGGCTGGGGCGGACGCGGAAACGGGGGTGTCTTGTGTCAAATCGGGCGCTTTTCCCAGGCGGTCGGAAACAGCTCCCTCTGTTCGTGAGCACTTTGTGGTGCCGTGGGAAAGGCTGAGCGGGGACCTGCCCCTTCCAGCCCCAGCACTGTCCCCCGAGCAGCAGCAAAGGAGCATTAGATGTGAATTACGGCAGGGACTGAGGGCACGTGGTGGCACTGAGGGACGCGACTCTACTGCAAACCCACGGGCGTGGGCAGGCCGGGCTGTCCCCTGCAGAGGGGACATGTGGGAGCACACCTGCACCCGCTGATGTGCTGAGAACTGGCAGCTCACAGCATCGGTGAGAGCTTCTGCAGCTCCCTGAACCCTTCATGATTACATGGAGGTGCCAGCCATACCTTAGGTCCTACCACGGGATGTTCCCCCTGCTCCGTCATTAACAATTCCCCCATTTTTCCTCCCATTTTATTATTCTAGGGTTTAGGTGTTTTAGGACGTGGGGAAGGAGCAGAGATGCCTCTCAGCTCCCCCTCCCCGGTCCAGCTAGGCCTTGGATGATGCTGCAGACTGCAGCCGCTGCAACTCCAGCACACGGACGAGGAGGAGAAAGGCGATGCTCAGGAGAAGCAGCCAGAAGAAAACCCAGTAGTGCTGCGGGAAGAAGAGCCATGGACGCCACAGCTCCGCTGCAGAGCCTTTGGACCTGGGGAGAAAGTGACCAGGGACGCTTGTCATCCGTGGGAGAGAGCAAATCCCACCTCCACGCCAGCGGGGGACAAGGAGGATGTTTAACTCAGCCCCAAACCTCACTGGCCCCTTCACAAACCCAGGTGCAACAAGCCTGGGGAGAGCGTGGGTGACCCGCAATGCACGGGCAAAACTGAGGCACTGAGGGGCTGAGCTGAGGCAGCCAAGCAACATCCCGGCCTTCCACCACTAAATCCCCCAGCCCCCTGCCCCGGTGCTGGCCACCTGGGGACCACGGATGACAGGCCAGCAGCCATGGGGGGATGCTGGGCACACCCAGGGTGCTGCTCACGTCAGCCCGAGCTGCTCCGGCTGCTCATCCCCTGCGCTTGAGTCTCTGCCATCCGCCTCAGCCACCAGCTTCCCAGTCACGGCGCTGTCCTGGCCCTGTGGCTCCAGTTCACTCCTGGGGAGAGAGAGGATGAGGTCGGTGCTGTCCCACGTGGGCCAGTGGCAGCCGGTGCTATGGCTGCCCGGCCACCAAGCACAGTTACCTCTGGATGCTGGGCCAGCGCTGGGCCCCCTCTGGCTCTGAGCCACCTGCTAGGGCTGCTCGGCTGTCAGGGCTGGCACCTGGCTGGGCACCGAAGGTGAGAGCATCAGTGGGGACCCAGAGCCCCGGCAGCACTGAGCCTGGGGACACGGCTCCTGGCTGTCCCCACCAAACATGTCCTTACCAAGAGCTGCTTGGGGATGACAGCGATGCTGACCCTGCGGCGGGCAGACCCCTGCAACAGAGGGGCTGGGGGTGAGCACTGCACGGCTGCTTCTCACCTCATCCTTCCCCATCACCTCCCCAGCACAGGCAAGGGACACCACGGGACACTGCCGAGTCCCACCACCCTTGGAGCTAAGAAGGAAAGCCAGAAAGCCAGGGAAGGTCAAAGCCAAGAGGTTTGTGCCTGTCATTACTGCTGGAAGCTGTCCTGGTGGGGCTGCCTAACCCCCTCCCCAACCTCTTGAGCTATAGGGGAGTCAGCGTTGGATTCAAGCTGGTGCTACAGAACAGCCAAGCCTGTGGCTCTTGCACTGTGACCCTGCAATGGAAGAAGGATCTGCCTGAGATCTCTTGGACAGGCAGCCCTCAGCTTGCTGAGCACCCTGGCTGTCTACCAACAGCCCTCTGAGGCTGCCCCTACATTTTGCCTCATCGCTGGCCCTTCCAGCAGATCTTCCCTACAGCAGGCAGCCGGCTGGAGTCACATTGCTTGGGGACTAGCGGGTGTGTGGGGACAGCCAGCTGAGGGAGGGCAGCAGGGCATGCGCAGGCAGTGGCTCCGAGACTCCTGAAGCGGGACCAGTTACCTGCTGGAAAGTTCTCTTCAGGGGATGAGGTCTCAGCCGTGGCTCCACATCATCTGGGAGCAAAGAGAAGCCGCCTTACATCGTCCCCCAGCACTAAGATGGGGCTGATGCACAGACAGTCACAAAGCTCCCTCCCACTGAAGGCTGTCCTGGCCATGTGCTCTGTGCATGGCACAGGTGGTGCCCTGGGCAGGGGACCTGTCACATGCACAGCAATGGCACGTGTGGGGCTTGGTGTTCAGGAACAGAGTCCTTTTTGTGCATGGGGCCCCACTGCCCCGCATTCCCAGCTGGGTTACGGCTCTCCAGCCACCAGCACCTGCTCCCACGCTGATCTGCTGTTCCACTGTCCCCTCACAACTATCCCCTCACAACTGTCCTCAGCTGTTCCCTTCCCCACTCCATCCCTCAGCTGTTCCCCACCACTGGTCCTCAACGCACACCACCCACGGGCTCTGTGGTTCAGGGCCACACTGACCCCCCAGAGGGGCTCGGGACCAAATCCCCCAGGGTTGCTCCATGCAAACCCCGCACAGGCCCGGCGGCAGAGCCCACCTCACCCTGGATCTCCGCCAGCTGCCGGTTGCGGGAGTTTTGCTGGATCAGGCGCTTCATCTCCTCCAGCTCCGCGTGCTCCCGCATGTGGTGCCGCTTCAGGTTCTCCACGTGCTGCACCATCACCTCTGCTGCTCGGCTCATCCGGGCCTCCTGCAGCCAGGCAGGGTGGGGGTCAGGGCCCCCGTCTCCTAAGGAGCCGGGTCTCTGCCAGTCCCTCCCTGAGCATCCCGTGGTGCCTCCACCCAGGAGTGCAGGTGCATCCCCTTCCTGCTCCCCAGGGCAGGCGCATGGATCCCTTGCGCCCTGGTAAGCGCGAACATGAGGTCGAGGCCAGCGCCACGAGGAGGAGGCACAAACCCCAGCAAGCCCAGGGACGAGTCCCCAGGCCCATCTGTAGCAGCCTCCGTCACTCCCAGCCCTGGGCTGTGGACATACCTGGTGTACGGCCCCCAGCTTCTCCGCGGCGCTGGTTGCCCGCTCAACAGCTGCTGACAGCACGGCCAGGTTGTGCTGCAGCTGCTCCAGCGTCTCCTTGCAGCCTGCGTTGGCACAGGATCGGCCCAGCCTCTGTGGGGGGAAAGGATGGAGCTGCTGGAGCTGGCACTTTGAGTTGTCCGAACCCCTCTGGGGCTGGATGTTCCCAGCACGTGCCAGCCCCCTGCCCTGGCGCCCACCTACCTCCAGGTCAGCTCGGCACTGCCCCAGCTCCTCCTGGATGTTTTCCTCTGCTGCATCCCTTGCTCGTTTCTCCACCTCCACACGTTGCTGCAGGGTGAACATGTCGCAGCGAAAAGCCAGGGCGAGGTGGGCAAAGGCTGCCTGCGGGGTGGGGAGGCAAGAGGTGGGACACGGGGGCGGAAGGGAAGCCACCGGGGCCGTGTGCTGCCGTCCTCAAGGCACAGACAGACCTCCCAGCGTGCCACCAAACGGGGCAGTGCTAAAGACAATTAGCGCTTGCCTTGCCCCAGCACCCGTTAGGCTGCTGCGTGCTGGGGACAGCCCCTTGAGATGCCAGCCCGAGGAGACACGTCCCCCAGGCAGCCGATAACGCATGGAAATCTTGAGCCCTCCTGGCAAGAGCACGCGCCGGGCAGACGCCAGCCCTCGCTGCGGGTCCCGGCTGACGGCTGAGCCTGACTCAGCCCTGGCACTCGCAGGGAAATTATTTTTATTAGCGTGGCTCCTGCCGCCTCCCCGGCTAAGGGCGCTCTTCAACAGCTGCAGAGCACTTTGTGGGATTGCCGGGCACGCAGAGGACGGACTCATAGAAATGCAGCTGCCTCCAAATGCCAAAAGCATCTCTGGGAAAGGGTTTATAAGGTGGCTGCCAGGGGACTGCGGTGCCTGCAGGAGCAGGGCACAGCTGTGGGGCTGTGAGCCAGCAAGGTGTCCGTCCTTGTGTCCCCCTTCCCCAGCCCACCCGCGGCCCCCAGCAGCCCTCACCTCCAGATCCTGCTCTGTCAAAGCCACCCTGCAGAAAGAGAAGTGCTGTCAGGGATGGAGGCATCATGGGGGCTGCATGATGAAAATGCCCTTGTTCTGCTCCCAGGGGTGCCAGCCACCATGAGAAGTGGGAAGCCAAGTGCCCATTGTGTGGACAACAACTCTTGTGCAATGGAAAAGGAGGAAAGTCCAATCTCTGAACCGTGCTGTGCCCTGGGACCCCCCTGTCCTGTAGCCCCCAGAGGGATGCAGGTGCTCACTGGTCTCACCTGTGCAAGCCAAGTCTGTCCAGCACTGAGAGCTCACTGGGGAGACTCAGCAGCGGCTCCTCCACAGTTTCTGCATCTGCAGGAAGGCAGTGGGCCCACAGAGACCCCACGTGAGGGGTTCTCCTTGGCCTTCCCTCCTCCTTCTGCCCTCTTGTCTTAGCAGGGGTAGGTGCCCATGTTGTGGAACCATCCCAGTCCTTCCTTCAGCATCAGGGGGGCTTTAGGTCCCCCCAGGCCAAGTCTCCCCTTCTCCATGTCCCCACCAAGGGAGATGACCCCCATCAGAACATGTTCCCACACTCGTCCCCAACTGCTTCAAGCCTTCCCCTAAGGGGACCCAGTTGGGATGTGGGATGGGGACTCACCCACCTTCTTCAGTCCTGTCACTGTCCCTGGGGTGCACAGCCTGCTCCTGCATGGCCCTGCCTGGCTCCTGGGAGGCACAAAGGTGCTGTCAGAGCAAACCTCTCCCGGGTGCTGCACAGCATCCCAAAAAGACCAGCACAGAGGGGCTGGGGGCCTGGCTGAGCCCAAGGAACCAGGCAGGGAAGGCCCCCCCACCTGTTGGCCTTCCCTCCCTCTCACCTCGCTGACTTGCTCCACGCTCTGCTCGCTCCCGGCCAAAACCCTGCCTGGGTGTCCCCGGGGACTGCTCATCCTGCCTGGGGACAGAGAGAGTGGTGGGAGCTGGGCAGCAGGGCCCCCTCCCCAGCCTGACAGCATTTCAGGAGAGACCCCCAAAACTGCCACTGGCACTTCTGCAGCCTGCAGGCTGCCAGGGGACATGAGCTGGCAGGTACCCCCCAAAATATCCCTGTGGGATTGAGGGAGCTGGAGCTCAGCTGGGCAGGGCAGGGAGAGGAGGGCAAGGGATCCAGTGCAGAGGGTGGGTTACAGCTGGTGAGGCAAATCCAGGGGATGGGTTGAGGTCCCAGGGCTGGAAGGGGTTGCAGGCAGGTGCTGCCAGGCCAGGGGACACCATCCTGCTGCTCAGGGAGGGAGGGTGGAACACCCACCCTTCTGACCCCACCACCCCCTGGGCTGCCCTTACCTTCATCCGGAGATGCGAGGAGCCCGGACAGCTCTGCCTGCTGCTCCCTGCGGAGGGAATCCCGGGTAAACCCTAAAGAAACTCAGGAAGCATCGGCAACATCCCACCCCCCACGCTCCCCCAGCTCCCTCCATGGGGTTGCTCCGGACCTGGGTCCTTCCCGAGCATCCTCCACAGCCTGCTCCGTCCCCGTCCCGCTCTGCCTGCCCCGGGCGAGCCGCCCCCTCCGCTCCTGCCGCTGCCGCAGAGCCCCACAGAGGACCCGCCGAAGCCGTTTCCAGCCAGCAGTGAGTCACCAGCTCTGCCTCAGCACTGTTTTTTTTTTTTAAATTTGCTCTGGCTGCCAAGCGGACCTCGCTGCGAGCCGGCCTCTTCCAGCACCACAACAAACGCAGCCGCCGACAGAGCCCAGGCACCATCTCCCAGCACCCCCATGGGGATGGCAGGCCCCCCTAAAAGTGCACTGGGACGGGTTCATCACCCCAAAACCCTGTCCTGGGTGCCAAAAGGTCTGGCAGCTCGATAGCACCCCTGCTCGCTGGATGCTGGAGGCCACCAGGGATGGCGGGTCACCAGTGCGTGGAGACACAGGGGCTGCTGTGCAAGGAGCCCTCTGCAGCCCACGCTGGAGCCCAGCAGCCAACTGGGAGAGGGTTTGAGCCCCCAAACTTTTACCCCTGGCTCTGGAAAGAGCTACAGCAGGGCTCTTCCCTCACCTCCTGGCAAGCCTGACCGCAGAGGCTGCAGGGGAAGGGGCCACCGCGCCAAAACGATGCTCAGCATCGCTCGCCTGGCACTGCCATCACTGTCCCATCCTTGCTAGCACCCCGAGAGCCACTGGGTGAGCTTTTTGTGCACATACCTGCGAGGTGAGGGGCCGGGTCGGCAGCTCGTCCTCTGCCGCTGCCGCCGACGGCGCCCCTGGGCCGGTCCCTGCGCCTCCTCCTCCCCCTGTCCCAGCGAGGTCCCTTCGAGTGGCTTCATTTGTGGAGTGCAGAGGCTCCAGGACCAGCACACCTATCGTGAGAGACCCACATTAGCTGCGCGCAGATGGAGAACGCCTCTAAATGTTATATTTTTAAAGCGTTTTCTCACCCAGCAGGAGCTTCGAGCTCCTCTGCTTAGCGTGGAGGCATCTGTGGGAAAAGAGGTGGGGAGGCCCGCTGTGATTCAGGAGGAGGCTGGTGGGATTTGGGCGGGCATGGAGCAAGGCAAATGAGAAATTCAATACAAGCCTCGTTTCTGGGCAGTGCTGAGGGTGGACTTTCCTGCTTGCCACCCCCATTTCCTTCCCCCAGGCCAATCCTCATTTTGGGCTTGTGACGTGGGTCAGCTTCATGGGGGGAGGCAAATCTGCACCCACCAAACACTGCGAGCACCCAGTGCAGAGTGGGAGCAACCCCCTGTTCTCCAGCCTGCAGACAGGGCAATCCCTGAGCTCTCAGAGGGACAAATACAAAAGATTTTCAAATCTAAAGGAGCTTGGACAACTCATTTAGGCTGTTTTACAATGTTTGAAGAATCAGAGAAAGATGCAGAAAGTCCACAGAGTCCCTGTCCCAGCCCAGCGTAAAGTCGCTGTGCACGAGGGACTGTCCCACAGTGACTCCTTGCAGGCTGTGCCCATGGGCATGCAGGTATGGGACCGAAGGAGAATTTTTTGTCCAGGACGGGAAATGCAGGAGAGATTTAGGGGGACAGAGAGCAGGGACTGCTTGAAGCCCCACGTGCGTGTGCAAAGCGTTGGCCGAGCTCAGTCTGGATCACCCCAGCACCGAGCAGGGCCATCACCCAGCTCGCAGAGCCTGTTCAGCTCTGATGAAGGTGTAAAAAGCAGCACTTGGCACCTGTCAAAGCCAGCCCATTTCACGCCTATGCAGTGGGAATTGTCGCTGGCGCCTCCATCCAGCGGCTCAGGCGCCCCCAGCCAGCAGGGATCCGCCAAACTCATCACACCAGCGATCAGAGTCCTCTGGAGGGCTGGTCCCTGCTGCAAGGCGCTCAACCCATCACAGCCGCGGCAGACCCTGCAGGCTGCTGCTTTCCCGCAGCTCTGACAGCCTCACAGACACTCGCCTCTTATCTTTGTGTTACAGATGGAGAAGATACGAGGCACGCAGCTGGTTTAGCATAAGGAACCCCCTGGGATGCCAGACCGGGCGCTTTCCCTCAACTCGGCGACGACCAAACGCTCCCCGGGTCAGCATTACCTGCCTGAGCTCCTCTCAAGCGGCCGAAGGCAGATGCTGGGGCCACCCAGCCCGGAGCCGGCACTCAGCTCTGCCGGGCCCCCATCAGCCCCGGGCGGGGGTCGTGGGGCACGGCGTGGCCGGCAGTCGGTGGCTCGGGGGTGCCGGGGCCCCGCGCGGCGCTCGCTGCCGGCGGCAGAGCCTCCCCGCGGGGCAGAGCGACCGCATCTGCGGCGGACGGAGCTGCTGGGGACGAGCCCGATGAGAGAAGGCCTTTAAAGGAGATGCCCGAGAGCGGCTGGGAGCTCCCCGCGCGGGCCAGGGCGGGCAGAGTGGTCTGCAGGTGGCCAGGAAACCTCTGCTTTTGGTGCGGGGCCAGAGCCTGCACCCGCGCTGAGGCGGTGACAGAGCTGGGAGAGACCGGGGCTGCTCCCTCCGTGCCCGCTGTCCGCGGAGCCGAGCTGAGCCTCAGCGTCTCCCTGGCAGGAGGCTCAGGGCGGGGTGGTGGCAGTCAGGAGAGGTGGGGGAGCCCCCCGTGCTTTCATGGGGGGCACAGCACCAGGCTAAACCAGGATGGCTGATGAGGAGCCCCTGTGGCAGCTTATTTGGTGATGCAGGGAAGCCACTCTGCCCAGGACCCCCATCCCTCCTGCCCCTCTCAGCAGCCCCACTTTCCCCCTGGCCACCACCCCACTGCCCCATCCCCGGCCCAATCCCTTTGCTCAAATCCATCACATCCTCTAAAGCCGCTTTCTTCCCCTAATGAGCTTACAGGGAAGCTGGGCTCCATGTCCAGCACTACCAGGAGGCAGCTGCTCTTGCCCCCCCTGCCCAGGGACCCCAGTGGGCCCCTTGGGGTCTGCAGACCTCAGGACCCCAGGCAGACCTTGCCTGAGAGGGCAAACAGCATCTCCCAGTGCTGGGGCGGGACTGGCCCAGGCTCTGACCCCCCTGCCAGAGCGAGAGCCTGGAACGCAGCCCCAGGGGTTACAAAACAAGGGGAGTGGAGGATGGACACTGCAGAGCCCCGGCTTCCTCCCCAGGAGCAGCAGCTGGCACCAGGCAGCAGATCAGGCTCCGTGGCCTCTGCTCTGGTGTCCTGGCAGGCCCAGGGCTGCTCCTGGGGGACACAGACCTAAGGACACCATTACACCCGTGCCTCTATTCCCTGCCACACTCAGGGGAGGGTTAACAAGAGGCAATGACCCTGTTCACCAACCATCCCGTTCAAAAGCCTCTAAAAGCATTTACTAAAAGCATGCAGGGATTTTTAGGCATTCTTATTTTTAACCTGGGAGCAGCTAAATCGTGACTGCAATCTAGGTATCACAGAGCCTCAAACAAGGAAAAGCAGCCCAGTTCCCCTCACACAGACCTGTTCAGCGGGGAGGAACAAGACCCTGCTGGGAGATCTCCAGCCCAGGGGGTGAGTGGCGGCACGTGGCTGCAGGCTCTGGCTTTGTCCCCTGTCCTCCTTCCAGCGAGGTCCCTTCACAGCAGCTACAGCGACAGCATCTTCCAGGGCGCCTGAAGCTGAGCTGAGCTTGCAGCTCAGATCACAGAGAGTGTGGTCATCTGGATTATCCACTTCTTGGAAGAAAGCTGCTCCAACTGACACTGACTGTGGCAAGCACAATTTACAGGTCCGTGCAGGCGCCCAACCACAAAGCAGCACCCCAGCCCTCCCTCCACTTCACCTTTCTGTGGCCCTGGCTTCCCCAGCTGACAGGGACCTGGCAGCCACCAGGCTAACCCAAGAGGGAACACAATTCTTGTCTTATGATTGAAAGGTTGTTGACAAAAAAACCCCAAACAGATGAGAAGGAAAATTGCTCTTTCTTTTTATTCCATTTTAAGTCCCAAGTGAAAAAAAAACAAATATTGCTGAGCATCCCCCAAGCAGTTCAGCCTCACATTTGGGTGTCACAGCCCCCAGGTTTCCGGGCAGAACTGCATCAGCACGTTGGGGATTACACACGTGAGATTAACAGGCTGTCACTGGACACGCAGTTACCTCCGGGGAGAAGGGGGGTGACCCCCAGCACTGCTGCAAGAGGGGACACAGCAACAACCTGGAGCTCCTGTTTGGAGAGGGGCAGCCCCTCAGGGAATGGATATGGACCATTTTCAGGAAAGCCACTGGGTTTCAGCCCTTTCCAACAAGGTGCTGCATGGCCTAAGGCTCCTACACAGCTCTGATGTCTGGTGTTTAACAACCACGGACCCCACACCTCTGCTCACCCCAAAGAGGTTCTGTGCTGCCTGATCACAGCCCCACGAAGGCATTTGGGGAATGGAGGAATCATCTTGTCATGAAACCAGTTCAAAAAAATCCCTGTGGAGAGTGTGGAGGTGGCAGAGTGGGCAGACAACCCATGCAATTGCATATGATGAATTTCCTTCAAAAACACCCGAGAACTACAAGGCCAAAAAGGGAATTCCCCTCTGTACCACGAAGCAAAACTCTACAAACAGAACAGGAAGCAGGTAAGGAACCACTGCCAAGCATCACAAGTAAACTGGCTGAAAATCACATGCTGTCTTCTACCTCCAGCCTAGGAAAGGTCTTGGACAAAGCTTCAGACCATTCCCTTCACCAACAGCACTATTAAATCAGGACAAGGACAGAGCCAGTCCTGGTGCTCCCGCCACCCTTGGCCAAGGTTCTGCTGAGCAATAAAATCTGACTGATGTTTCATGCTGCATCCACCTCTCTGCACTGTTCAGGATGGATTTTAAAGTTCTTGAAAGGGTCAAGAGGAGTCAAAAGCAAAAGTTTTCTGTGCAAGGCTGCCAGCCTCCACGTAAACAAGCAGTCTTCCATGAGCACGTGCAGCGTCCCCAGGGTTTGCTCCCAATTCTCCTTACATGATTGTTATCTGCGTGTACACCTCAGAGGAACCCGCAGCTGATAAGCTGCAGCCAAGAGCAAAACCAGGGCTAAGAAGGCTCTTTCCACAAGCCAGTGGCCATCTCCATGTGAGCGACAGCCACGGCCAGACGGAGCACTGGGGACAATGACACCGAGGTGACTTGGTAGAAGCTCTGCAGGGAAACTGCAAAGATCAGAGCCTGCTACCTAATAAAGCCACAAGAGCAGGCTTAGACCTTGATGATCATGGCACAATTTCTATTTATGTCGTGTTTTGGGCAGCCCTACAATAGCTTCACTCTACTCAGCCACTAACTCACTGGAATGCAAACACATCAACAATCTGGCTCCCTGGAGGTTTCTGTCCTCCAGCTAATGTGGGACTTTGAAGCCTCATCAGTCCACTGTCACCTAAAATAGCTTAAGAGATTCTTACATAAAGAAATCTGTGCTCTCAGCCTTAGGAGCGTCACCTAATGCTTCAGAGCTTCCCTCCTCTGGCTGGGATCTGAACACTGATGAGCAAACCTGAAGCAGTCACGTCACACCTGCATGTTATAATTCTCCTCCCTTTGTAGATGTTTATGGATTTTTAAATAGCTCCAGAAGTATGCAATGCTCCAAAACCTCCACTGAAACCCTAGCTCTGCCTCTCTGAGTCTCCACTCTCTGCCATCTTTTTCTTCCCAGTTCTCAGACCAGGAGGTGCCCAGATGAGGTTTACAGTGGGTACTTTCAAGAATACAGGATAGAACTTTGAGCACAGTCATGCTATACAAGCACTTTCCATTAGGGCAGTGAGAAGTGTCATCATCACCAGAAAGGTGTCACACACAGCAGGGCCCCTAGCTGGCCTGGCAAATGGGAAAGAAAGGTGGATATAAAGCAGAACATTCGAGTTTTCCAGCTAAATTCAGCTGGAATTCAGCTAAATCCCACTCTCCTGCACCCAGAGATCTGTAAATCCCAGCAGATCAGATACACAAAGCAGCAGCCCAGCCTGCACCACTCCGAAACCGGCTTGGCTGCTGGGGAGGAATGTGGACGTGCAGAGAGCTCGTGCCTTGGAATGAGCTGAGGTAAAATCAAGATAATGAATTAAGTCCAGAATTACCAACTTCATGCAGCCTCAAATCAGTGTCTGTCCTGGTTCAGAGATGTGTTTTGGGCAGTAAGAACTCAGGAACTCCCCCACGGGTTGTGTCCTGCCTGGCCCCCACAGCCGTGTCCTGCCCCCATCATGGGAGGGCCAGGTCACCTTGTTGAGCATGGCAGGCCCGAGGGAGAACGGACACAGAAACACCTGGAAACACATGAATTGTTCAACCAAGACCCCTCTGAGCCCAGGGAGTGTGGGGGGCTGGGATGGCACTGCCCAGCAAGAGCCCCCTCACAGCGGGTGCTGCCAGGAGGCCCTGGGTGCTCCGTGGGGAACAGACCCCGATCGCAGGGTCCCAACCTCACCGGGGGAACCCAGCGAGGGGTGGGCTGTGGCTGCTGCTGCGCAATGAGTGCCCTCCATGCAAGGAAGCTGTTGCCTCACAGTTCCTTTTGGTGCTCATCTGAGAAAAGAAAAAGGCAGAAATCAAGAAGAGGAAAGCCGCTGCCATGCACACCACGGCACAGCTCCATCGCGGCTCTGGCACGGCTCTGGCACCGCAGCTGTGGCACCTTCTGGTTCCCCACCCCTGGGACATCCCCCACGACAGGGACCCCTGTCCCCACCTCACCTGGCCCCTTCCAGCACAGCCCGCAGCGATTTCTTCAGCGCCGCGTTGCTCCGATCCAGGACAGCGGCCAGACTGCTCCGGTGAGCTGGGGTGACCTGGGATGGAGGCAGCACGAGCTCAGGGGGCTGCCCTGCCAGGAGCCCACCCGAGACCTCTGGGCCGGGTCCCAGGAGCTGCAGGACCCGAGCCTGGCCTCGCTCACCTGGCCCTGGTACGCCGTGAGCATGGCCGTCACCAGCTTGGCGTAGCTGAGGGACGTGGCGAAGGCTGGGGCCTGCTGGCACAGAGTCAGGACCAGGAGATCCAAGAGCTCAGGGGGCAGCACCTCCTGGAAAAGACCCAGGAACAGGTAGGAGAGTGGGTCCTTGCTCCAGCACTGCTGGAGTCGTCAAGGAAGCCCGTGGGACAAGGTGGGCCCCTCACCTGCCGCCCCAGCACGGCCTGCAGTACTGGCAGGAGTTTCTCTGACAAAGGCACCTCCAAGACTTGGCTGGAAGCACAGTGAAGAGGAAAGGTGCTGCCCCACGGCCTTGCTGGTGCTCCCAAATGGCTGGAGCCAGCTGGACCCATCCAGGTGGGCGTGAGGCCAAAGCAGAGCTGTCGACCCTGCAGCCCCTTACCTCAGCACCAGCTGCACGGAGTGCGGCTCCAGGCACTCCTCCACGAGCTCACACATCAGCTTGGTCTGCTCAGCACCTGCAAGGGCAAAGCAGCAGGGGAGAGCCTCCAGAGGCTGCCAAATCCATGGGGATGTGCCGGGCCCTTCCTGGCACCCCTTCACACAGGTGTGTGTCCCACTCAGGACAGGCAGAAACCATGCAGTGCCCCTTTCTGCTGCTCAGGATAATCCTGCTTCCTTTGCCCAGCTGCAGCAAGGGTTTTAACAGCGCCGGACTCTGGGAAAAGGGGATGCTACTGCGGTAGGGGTTCACCCTCTCCTCACGCCAGCAGAGCCACCCTGGGGCGGCTCTGGCCCGAGCGTTAGGAGCTGTCAGGAGCCCTCCAATCATGGACGTATGGGAGCTGTCCTTTGGGAAAAATTAAGCCAGAAGCCAGCCTAGCCAACCCTCCCACTCCATCTCAGGCATCTGTAAACCCATCTCCCATCCCAACCCCCAAGTGTTCACCTGCCCAGAAAAAACCAGCCCCATGCCTCCATGGTTCCTAACACACGTTCCCTGTGACAAATGCCTCCCAGGAGACAGCGCTCTGCAGCTGGGCCCCTCTCCAGCTCCCAGAGGCAGCCACGCCTCCCACGAACCCACCACACCTTCCCCTGGCTCCTGCAGCACCGCAGCCACCAGCACACGGCAGAAGGGATGGGAATACTTGGAGCAAAACGAAGTGAGGGCAGCCATGAGGTGTCGGGAAGGCGGCTGGGTGAGGGACAGGACCTAGGGACGGAAAAGGCAGGAGGTGGGGACAGTGGAAAGGGAAACGGGGAGCAGGAAACCTCCGCTGCCCTGGCACGTACTCGCCTGAGGAAGAGCTGCTCTGCCAGGACGGCTGCGCTGCTGTAGCTGAGGTCGGGGGTCAGAGCCAGCAGCCAGCTGCAGAAACGCACCAGGAAGGGCTCGGGGCACGTGGAGAGCTGGAGGAAGGAGCACAGCCCCTCGAGCTGGGGATGGCAGAGGGGAAGGGACATTAGGCACAGCAGCAGGCCCCCCGCAGTGGCTGCAGCAGGGGTGCTGGGGCTCACCTGGCTGGGGGAGCAGTTGTTCAGGATGCTCAGCTCGGGTGGGATGCGCAGCTCGGAGCGCTGGAGGGAAGCACAGTCCTGAGTAATGCACCAAATAAACCAACCCACAAAATACGGCTCCAGGGCTTTTCCCTTCCCCCCATGTCTGTCAGCGTTGAGCCCACAGGCGGCCCCTCACACCTGCAAGGTGCAGGCAGGTGTCGGTATCCCAGCCCAGAGGAAACGACAACAGAGCTTTTTACCCCTGTCCAGCTGGCCCAGTGAAATCCACCTCCTTTTCCACCCCTTCCGAGGCCCTGGCACGAGCCCATTTAGAGCATCAGCTCCAGGAGAGACAAGCAACCACTTACACTGGGTTCCTGCAGCAGCAGCATTTTCAGCCTCTGTCCATGCATCTGAGGGAAATGAGATGAAGGAATGGTAATTGGGCTGTAAAGGCTCACTGGCTGGAAGGGGACAGCAAACCCTACCCAGTACCTGGACAAAGGACTGGACCTCTGCTGCCAACTCTGTCTGGGAAATCTTCCTGAGCTCCCCAGCTGCATCCTGCTGGGAGTTGTCCGGAGCAGCCTGATCTGTGCTCTGAGCAGATGTGTCCCCTGAAGGTTCCTCGGGCACCTCCTCTTCCATCCCTGCCACATCCCCACATTCCTGGGGCCCCGGGGGCTCAAATGCCACCTCCTCCAGCAACAACCTCTTCCCCTCTCTCTCACTGTCCAGCTCCAGGCTCTCCTCCGACACTTTCTTGCGCTTCCCACCTTGAGGCACAGGATCAGGGGCACCAGGCTGCTTGCTGAAGCACCAGTTCAATTTTCTTTGCCCCTCTGGTTTCTTCTGGGCAATTTTCTGGCATAGGCCCCTAAGCTGCTGCTGGCACGCGGAAGACAAGGGAGTGGGAGGCGGGAAGCCCTCCTCTGCCCTTGGTCCCTGCCGGAGCAGATCTCCCAGGGTCTGCACCCAGGGATCCACCTGGGAATCTTGCTCCAAGGCGTGGAGCAGCCGGTCCAGGCAGTCCCCCGGCACTGCATCCCGCACCACGAGGAGCAGGGAGAAGAGGTTCCTCTGGCACAAAACGGGCAGCAGCAGCAGCCGTGGCTTGCTGGGTAAGGAGAGAAAAGGAGAGGTGACTCGTCAGAGCAAATCCTCATATCCTGACTCCAACCTGCCCCGTGGAGCAGTCTCACAGCACTAGTAGGGAGCAAGAGGAGGCACCTAATGCCTTCACCAGCTTTTGCAGACGCAAGCTGGGACACCGGTGGGTTGCTGCTACGATCCCAACTTCATGTAGGGACCGCTGCCCCGGGGGAAGCGGATGCGCTCTCCCAAATTGCGCACCCAACACCCAAAACTCCCGCAAACCACCAAGCTTCAGAAACGCGTCCGACTCACACAGCCAGGGTGTCCTGCGGCCCCTCCAGCGCGGGCTCCTCGGCGCACACGGCTGCGGTGAGAGCCTGCCAGGGGAACGCGTGCCCCGGCCCCTCGCGGGGCTGGCCCCGCTGCAGCACCCGCAGCGCGGCCATCGCCCCGGCGGGGCCGGAGGACAGAGCGTGGAGCAGGAGGCGGCACGGCCGGGGGGAGCTGCGCAGCCAGGGCGGGCACCGGGGCTCCATCGCTGCGGCGGGGGCTGCACAGCCGCTTGCGAGGCACGGGGAGACCGGACACGGTCACACACGCGGGGGAGAGCCGGGCATGGGTCACAGCCGGACACGGGGCACACACACGGGGGAGAGCTGGAAGAGGGGCCACACACCGGGGAGAACCGGACACGAGTGACACACGACGGGGAGAAACGCACATGGGTCACACCCGGAACAGTCGGACGCGGTCACATCGGGGAGAACCGGACACGGGTCGATCGCGACCTGTGTGGCCGTGCTCGGCGCCGACCCCGGCATCAGCTCTGGGGGCTGCCTTTACCCGCCCTCCCCACGCGAGGATGCGGGAGCATCACTGCGGTCGCAGCCGGGCGGGAGCACCGGCAGTCCCTCCATGCCCTCCAGCACCCGGGGGCTGGCAGCGCCCGCAGCCCCTGCTCAACCCCCGCTGCTGGTGGGGCTCCCCCCGGCCCCAAGCCCTGCCCCGGTCACTGCCGCGCCCCAGGCACCGCCGCCCGCCGCCGGGGCAGTCCCGGGCACACTCACGGGTGTCACCGCGTCCCCGCCGGGCTCCGCCCGCTGCCCCCGGGCCCCAACGCGCCGCTTCCGGCCCCGCCCCGGGAAACGCAAATCGACCGCGCGCAAACGAGCTTATTATGCAAATACCCTTAAATTCCAATCTAAACAGCGCCTTCCCCCCTTGGGGTGGATCCCCCAGCCCACAGAGCAGAGGCCCCCGGAAGCGTGACGTTACACAACCGGTTTTATTTCACTATTCCCGGATTTGGCTAAAAACAGTTTAAAACAGTGTCCCCCTACTGCCCAGCACTCCCGGCCCAGCCCGTGGATGTCAAGCCCCTCAAGCTGCCCCCCAGCACCTAGCCCAGCCCAGCCCCACCAGTGGGTATCGGGCAAGAGCAGGGGGGCCGTGCCCTAAGTCACACCCGGTGCACCCATAAATGCCAGCCAGACGGCTTCCCCAAGCCACCCCATCCCCGCAACAACCCCCACGGCTGGAGCCACCCCAAAACAACGGCAGGAGTCAAAAGCAGACGCTTCTGCCTCCTGGAGATGTGTCCAGCCACCAGCAGCACCCATGCCCAGCGTGGCCCCCATGGCTCAGTCGGAATCGCTGAAGTCAAGGAGAAGCATCTCATGGCCAGAACTGGAGTAGTGAAATTCTGTCTCCAGCATGGCCAGGGTAAGAGCCCACTCGAGCGTGCAGAACTCCTCATCCTCCTCATCAGAGCTCTCCGAGGAAGAAGGGATGAACACCTGCAGCAGAGGAGGGAGGATGAGCCACAGCCTCTTGGTGCCCAGCCCAGCCCCGGGATGTGCCACCCCACTTACAGCAGGCATCCTCGGCCGCTGCCGCTTGTGCCGCAGCAGCTGGCGGGCAGGCAGCTCGTGCAGGTAGATGCACTCTGATCTGAAAGGGCAGTGGCCACGGATGAAGAATTTGCACCTGATTTTCCTGTGGGATTCCAAGCACAGTTGTGAGTGTAGCTCCCAGAGCAGCACAGAGCCCGCAGCCCTGCCACCCGCAGCAGCGCCACGCACTCACCCCGTCCGAGCCTTGAAGGTTCTGATGAGCTTCTCCTTCTCACCCACATCTGAGATCCAGTATTTGTGGGGGATGTAGTAACTGGAGGTGATGCGGCACTCTGGGCAGGCCCTGGGTGAGGGTGACGGGTGCAGATGGGTGTCCCAAAAAGGGAGCAGGGAGCATGGGCTCAGCACCCACACTGGGTGGTCCTGCTGCCTCATCCAGCACCCCCATACCCACCACCACTCCCAAGTGCCTGTTCCCAAAGGAAAGTCACGCCAATCCCAAAGCCCTACCACCAGACCCAAGGCAGAATTTCAGGGCGCAGAAGGGGGAACAGTGACCACCCTCCCACATCCCCATCCCCACGCTCACTTTATGACCGTGCTCTGGAAGTCCCGGCTGCGCCGCCACTTGCGGATGCACCCCACGCAGTACGCGTGGCTGCAGTTCGGGAGGATCCCGAAGAGCCGCTCCTCTGGCAGCGGCTTCTCGTACACCCTGTCCATGCAGATGCCACACACCACGGCCTCGCTCCGAGCTCTCAGCGCCGCGGTGGTGACCAGGGCTGCCACAGCACCTGGCTCTGCAGGGACCTACAAGCAGAGCAGCACAGCGTGGCAACCCCCTGGCTCCATCGCTGCCCTGGCCTCGGGGAATGCCACAGGGTCACAGGGAGTGCCCGGCCACAGGAGACCCCAAACTCACCTTTCCAGGGTCAGTCCATGTCGCCGTCTCCACAACTGCCTCTCTGGGGTCAGAGGAGTCTGGATCCAGTGCTGGCCCTTGTGGCTGGAAGCCTGCAGGAAGAGAGTTCTTAGAGGGGAAAAGCACATCCCGGCCCATCATCAGAGAGCTGGGCGGGCTGCTCAGAGTGTGCAGCTTCAGCAGCAACAGTCGCCACGCTGGAGAGCTCTCCACAGCCCCAGCTTGGCCCGGGCTTGGGTCACAGGCAGAAACATGCACAGGCTGCTCCACCATAACCACCCCAGTGTCTTCACCCCACTGGTGGCCCAGCACCTACCTGAGGCACCCCGAACTTTTGTGGGGACAAATTCTCCACCGATGGCCCCATGGGGGACGTTACCAAGTGCTGGGATGTTCTTCTCGTCTTTCTCTTCCACTTCTACCTCCACTTTTGGGAACTTGGAGGCCACACGCGTCATGCTGCGGGCAGGGTGGACCGAGGTGTACTGGGCTCCTCCCTGGTCCCGGTCCGTGGCTGTGGGCTCAGTGCCAGGCTCCAGGCCCCAGTGGTGGTGGGGCACCAGACCATACTGTGTCCCTACTGGTGCTGGCTCCTCCTGGACATGCTGGTAGCTGGAGGAGCCCAGGCACAGAGACAGAAGGGTCCCATCAGTCCGCATGGCTCCTCCAGGCTCCCGGCCCATCTTCATGGCATCAGGCCCCTCCTCACAGCCCCTTCCTCACCTGCACTGCTCTCCGTAACGGCAAAACCCACGCTGGAAGTACCTGCAGACCTGGGCTGATTTTCTGTCATGTGAGAAGCGGCAGCTCTGGCCCCACCGACAGGATCCACGGGCAAAATTCCTGTTAGCCAGAGGAGCCGCACGGCTGGGGTCAGACCCTGCTCCAGCCTTGCCCTAACGTCCCCGCCGGTACCAGCTTTGGCTGGGTGGGGACATATTTTGGAAGCACCCCTAGCTAGTGTCTGGACTCGGGAGCCCTTGCTAAGGGCAGAGCCCGGGGGAGCTCGGCTCTCCCAGCCCCATCCAGCCTAATCTCCTGGTTAATTGCAAAGCAAAGGGAGCCCAGCACAGGGACTGTCTGGAGGCTCTCCTCGGGACTGGGGGAGCAGGGCAACCGAGGGCTGGGGCACGGAGAAGGGCAGGAGCCCTTGGCTTGGGGCTGGCAGGAGGGGGCGGCCTGGCCGGAGTCTTGCCGCCCACCCCCAGCTCCGGAGGGGGGATGGGGAAACGGGCGGGAGGGTGGATCAAGGCCGTCCCAATCCACTCTCTACCCCCCACAGCCCTGAGGGGCCCCATCTCCAGCCTATCTCACCCCAAATCTGCACCCAGCCGCCCCATCCCCAAGCCTTTACCTGCACAGGGGTCTCAGACAGCTTGCCCCGGCCCTTAACGGCCCAGATGCCGTCATCGAGCCCGGCTCCATCTCCTCCCCAGCAGCGAAGGGGGCTGGGCTACTTCCCAGGGCTATTTATGGCCTCAGTGAATCCCGGGTCCGGCTGGGATGATTCTCCCCTAGTAGCCGGGGGCACGTGTTTTGGGCGGAGGACAAGCGCGGGGCTGGCTGATAGCACCCGGCTGCGTGAGCACTGTTTACACTGAGTCAAGGACTTCGCAGCTCCTGCTGCTCCCGCAGCGGGGAGCCGGGACGGGGGCACCGCTCCAGCGTGCATCACTAAATTCTGGATGTTCTAATTCTTTTATCATTACTATTTCCCCTTCCTTCCCAGTCCTATTAAACTGCCTTTTAACTCGGCCTGTGAATTTCACTTCTTTCTCAGTTCTCTCCCCCATCCCCACGGGAAGGGAGGGAGTGAACGGCGGGGTGATGTTTCGCTGCCTGCTGGGGTAAACCACGCAGGGTCCCCAGCCAGGTACCCGGGGCCCCCTGCCCAGCAGCGGCACGGCTCCATGTGCCGCCAGCTGCCTGGGAGAGGCAGGGAGCACTGGAACAGCTTCCCCCAGGGCACTCAAGCCGGGCAGAGGGGAGCCTGGGGGTCTGCAGCCGCTCCTTGCAAATTCTCAGGTGTTACGCCACAGCCAAGGGCAGCGCCAGGTGCCAGCACGTGACCGCCCTGGAGCTCATTCTTCCCCACCTCGGGGTGTTTTCAGCTCATTTCCAGCTCTGCCCCCAGCATTTAGGGCAGGACGCACCCAGCTCTGAGGCTGGGATCCTGCTCAGGACTGGCTCTTTCTACTGCTTTAGGTTTGCAGGCAGGAAAACCACAGCAGGCACGAGATCTGGGAATTAGAGAGCCCCAGGAATCATGGCAAATCCCTGGAAATCACAGCAAATCCACCGACAGCTCACCCCCCCCCCCCCCCCCCCCCGCCAGGTGCTGAGAGAAATCCCACAAATACAGGCTGGACGCTAAAAGGTTCTTAAATATTTAGTTCAGATTTATTTAAAGTCAAGTCAGTTTGTGGACACTATTTATATTATTAAAAACACTTGGAGGTTTGTACTTCTAGCAAAAATATACATTTCAGTTTGAGGGTTGTTACACTGTCGAGGAAGGAAGAGCAAAAAGTTTCCCAGGTGATGGGCACGAGTCCTGCGTTGAGGACGCGGTGGGGACACCACCGGGGCTTTGGGAAGGGCAAATCCCCCGGGCTCCGACCAGCACACGCATGTCTCCAGTGCCTTCCCCCACAGGGCTTCAAAGTGCTTCAGAAACGGTAATTCCCAACACCCCTGAGAGGTAGGGAGGGGAGGGGCTGGGAGGGGAAACTGAGGCACGGTAAAAGGAGTGGAGTGTGGCAGCAGGGGGAGGTTTGGGACCGGCCAGCTCTGTGATGGGGAGGGAAAGCCCAGTGCTCTTCCCCTTTGGGTTTTAAAGGAATTATTGCACCAGGGAAATCTGCTACCCTGAAGAGGAGGAAAGTAAAATAAAACCGAATAATTTGCTCCCACAACCCCTCCTTGGGAATACCAGTATTTTAATAAGGCTGCTTGGGACACATGGGACTATGAGCTGCAGACAGGGAAGTGTCGCTTCTTAGGTCAGACACCATTATCCTGAAAGGGAAACTGAGCCCTTCCCAGGCCCATCCTCCCCCCACCCCGAGCCCAAGTGACACAGCCCCCCACACCAGGGGCCTGGCCTGGCCCAGGTGGCACCGTGGTGTTTCACTACAGCTGTGAGAAGTTGTGAGGTAAAGTCCCAGAATGGTGCTGGGTTCAGGCAGACCCCGAAGCCTGGAGCTGTTCCCACTCTCGGGAACAGCGGCAGAGGAGGACTGGCAGCTTCCCTGACACAGCCACACTCGCTGGGAAGCTGCTGCCCACTGTGAGCATCCCAACCACTCCCTCCCTGTTTATAAATCCTTGGCATTTACAGCTGCAAAGCTCTCTGCAACCAATGCACTAACAGATACTCGTGCTCCTGCTCCGAGCAGACAGCATGTGACAATCCAGGTCCCTTTCACAGAGGGGAAACTGAGGCAGGACACCAAACCCTGACCAGCTCAAGGCCCCTGACCCTCTGCACACCTTTTTTGTAACTCACATCTGTGCAGAACAGCCTATGGAGGCCACGGATTCTGTGCCTCTGCTCTGAAGGTGAATTTTAAGGAGTCAAATCCTTTCCCTCCCACTTCCCCATCCCACCCTCTCTCATACTGAGGTGCCAAGGGACACATTCCCTATGGAACGAGGGTGCCAGGAGCAAAGGCTTGCACACAGCACCCGGGAAGGCAGAGCTCACACAGTCCCGCTGGGAGACAGGAACACACTGCAGAGCACGGGGGGGCTGCAGCTGAGGGTCTCCGCTGGGACAGCCCCACCCGTGTTCAAATACTCCGGGGCTTTTCTTTGGGAAAGAGAGAAACATCCTTTCATCACACTGTCCCAGACTTCACGGCTCAGGACCACGTCATCGGAGTGCAAACGAACAAGAGAATACAGACACACTGTGAGTGCTGCTGTTGGCCCCGCTGGCCCCTGCACCCCCGCGGCCCTCCTAAGGACCAGAGCTTCCCACCCTGGGGACCCGGAGTGCCACAGGAACCTCGCTGCCTGAGCCATGTAAACTGGGTGGCCGCTCCGCTCCGGGAGCAGCCAGAGCTGGGCCGCAGGAACGGGAACAGCAGCTTTGCAGGTTTGTTAGTGTGTGTTAACGGAAGCCCTGGCCGAGCAGGAGGCGGCTGCAAATCCTGATGGCATCTCGCCCTATGTACCGTATGTCGGGGTCATGTAGAAAAGAGTTTCCAGTAGGAGAAATGGAAGACACCGGGAAGGGCTTTCTTTGTTTCTGTACAAAGAGTCTTGATGGGAATCCATGGCTTCATTCTCATAAATAACAGGTCCTTAGTACATGTCCTTGTAGATCTCCTGCAGAAGCGGGTGCAGAGATGTCTCTGTCTCTGTCTTCTTGATCTTCTGCACCAGCTGGGCGTGCTCTGTCACCAGCTGCCGCAGGTCAGCCATCTTCTGCAGCAGCTTGGGGAAGAGGTACTGGGCATCCGGATGGTTGGACTGCAGGTGGAACTCCAGCGCTCGCAGGATGTTGTCCTGGATCTCCTCCACCTGCTTCACGTTCATCAGGCCAGGGCGGTCTGTGGAGAGGAAGCATGGTAGCTGCAGGGTCATGGTGCAGCCCTCCAAAGTACACGCTCCTCCTGGGGAAAGGGGACTGTAACCCACCCACCGTGACCTCAACCCCATCAGCTAGAAAGGGGAGAAGCGTGCCCTTGGGCAACGTATCCCACAGCAGCACGAGAAGGAGATGTCGCTTCTACATTCCTTACTGTTGGTCCAAGCTTGCCAGGCATCACTGCCACAGAGAAGCTTTGGTTTTGGAAGTGTTCAGTTCTTCTCTTATGCCCCTGAGACACCCCTGGCTGACCTCAGGGCCAGCTGCAGCTCAGCTCCCCTAGCCCCCTCTGAACTACCTCTAAGTAGGGAGGACTCTTCCTGACCCTGGCATGGCTGAGGGCACCCGCTCACCTCCACACAGGATGATGGCAGCCACAAACAGGGACAGGTCACTGTCATCCAGCTCCAGCGCATTGAACTTCACAGCAAACTCAAATTTGGGCTCCATGATCTCATTGAAGGGCTTGCGCAGGCTGCGCAGGAACTCACGGGTCACGAAGCCGTTCCCGTTGGCCACCAGCAGCCCATCCTTGTTCATGATGGAGGCCAGCATGGCGAAGATGGCCTCGTGCACCCCGTACTTGAGCAGAGTCACTTGGTCGTTCAAGTAGAGGCCTATGAAGCTGGGGATGCTCTTGGCGAACTCGGTGAGCTCCCGCACAGTCTCCACCGTGGTGCACTGGCAGCGGTAGAAGACGTGCACCCCGATCTCCTTGTAGGGGGGGATGCCGTTCACCAGCTGCTTCCACACCAGCCCCTTCTCTGCCTGCCACAAGGTGTCCATGTCATGGATCACAAAAGGCTGCTTGAACAAGAAGCAAGTTAGGAGTCTGCTGCGGGGACTCGAGGTGCCAGCTCTGCCCAGGACAGTCGTGTTTGTCTGCCTGTCCCTGTGCTGTGCCCTGCCTCTGGGGCTGACAGTGCCCAGGCAATCTGCACCCACCCACCACAGCACAAGTCTGCAGAGCAATGGGATTTTTCCCAGCAAGGGGCAGGACATGCAGAGCCCACCTGGCTGCAGGTGGGAATGGTGCATGTGGAACAGCTACGGCAGCAGGGAGACGTGCAGCACCTCCCAGAGAACAGTCCCCTGTGCTGGCCATGGCCAACCCCACCTGCCCTGGGAGGGAACTTACTGGGGTGCTGCTGGCCTTCCCGGTCAGGACACCTCTTGCCTTCTTTTTGGTCATGTTGAAATTCTTCAGGTAGGCGTTGTAGATGTGCTTGGAGAAAGCTTTCAGGTCAGCCACCTGCGGGTTCTGGCAGCCGATCTCGCTCGCTGTCAGCCCTGCCACCAGCTTCCTCTTCTCTGCCTCTGGCATGCGCCCAAAGCGGATTGCTGGGGGGGCAAAACTGGGGGTCAGGACAGCGGGGGGACCCCAGGAGATTCATCCAGAGAGGCAGCAGTTTGTTCTGCTGCTGCAGACAGACAGGGCTGCTGGAGAACACCTGCAGCTACACAACACAACGCTTCTCCAGGCTGCAGCTCCTCTAGCACTGACAGCTTCATGAACCAGCCACTGCTGCTTCCTCACACCAGACTCCCATTCCACTCCTCTGGGCTCTTGCACAAACCCCGCTTCCCACATAAACACCTTTCCTCATCTGGGTCCGAGATTCTTACACCTGCAGTCTGAAAGTCCCAGCACAGAAGAACAGTCTGTGTGTCCAGTTCCCTCTGGGCCAGCCCATAAGGGACAGCCACGTGCCAGCAGCTGTACTGCACGGTGTGAATGAACAGACCCTTCTCATACAGAAAAGGTGATAAAGAGTCAAATGCTTGAAGCATTAGGTTTGAATGATCCCCTAGCAAGAAGAGCCATAGGCTAAAGCACAGCAGGCCATGGGCACCCTTCACAGGAGGGCAGCTGTGTCACCCAGGCCAGGCCTGTGGGCAGCAGTGACACTCACCGTTGTGTGACATGCCCAGCGAGAGGCATTTCTGGAAGCGGCAGTACTGGCACTTGTTTCGGTTCTTCTTCTGAATCTTGCAGCTCCTCTCACACTTCTCGTACTCCAGCTTCATGCGGATCGTCCGGCGGAAGAAACCCTGCAGGCAGGGAGCAGGGGGACATGGAGCAGCGGTGCCTGGTTTGGGACCAGGCTGGTTTCTTATCCTCAGGAGCTTCAGGGAGGTTCAGGGGGGTGAGGAGGGGAAGCCCTGGGTCTCTCTGATGCAAGCAGAGTCTCTATCCCAAGGAGAGGTCGTGTGGTGGGAGAAAGGGGCTGCAGAGGAGGAAGTGTGGGGGGCACCCCATGCCTGTGTGCTGTGTGACTGTGCCAGCAGCCCACAGGGAGGGATGGAGGAACAAGCCATGGGCCAACCCCAGCCTGCAGGAATGTCTGGCAGGACCTGGGCTGCTAACGCAACCCTGCTGGATCTGCTGCAGGGGAAAGAATTCCAGAGGAACATCCAAGCTGCAGCCAGTGATCCCAGGGGGATAAATACACAGCTCACTGCTGATCTGCCCCACAGAAACCATTTTTAAAAGCAAACTCAGAGTCCTTGTGGGGACAGATGGATTTGCCTTACACAGCAAAGCATGACAAGGCAAGGTTTGGGCCATACAGGTCTCAGCCACCTTCCCAGGGCAGCAATTACTGCCTGCCTGTACTTGCCACATTCTAGACAGGTTCAATTGAGTTTTTTACAATCAATCTCGAATCCCTGTTTTGCTGCAAATCTGCTTGTGTGAGGAGGCAGCCCAGTCCGTGGGGTCTAACCCCTGCTTGGTGCTGCTGAGCCCAGCCCTCCCTGGTACTCACCTTGCAGCCCTCGCAGGCGTGCACGCCGTAGTGGAACCCCGAGGCTTTGTCTCCGCAGACCCTGCACTCCACGTTCAGCGCTCCCAGCGCCACCTCCTCGCAGCCCATCTGCAGCTGGTCCGACAGCGAGGGAGAGGAGCTCTGCGACAGGTCTGCAAACACACACAGGGACACGTCCTTCCATGTCACAGCCATAGGCCCAGCTCCTCCAGCCGTGGGGCTGAGGAGGGATTTCCAGCCCTGTCCTGCCTGCCCCTGGTATCATATCTGGAATCTGGCACTGGCTGCAGGCAAATGCCATGCACAGAGCCAAGAATACCCCAGCAGCTCAGACTCCACATCAATGCTCCTTTCTTCCCTCTGGCATTCATGTCCTGGCAATGAAACCCCAACCAGCAGATTTTATAATCCCTGGTTGGCCGGCTGCTGGCACAGGACATCCCAGCTGGAACATCAAGGGCTCTGGAGGAGCCTCTTCCGCCCACAAACCTTTTCTCCCACCTCCTACAATCACTTTGCACTGAGGACTTCAAGTGTCCAAGGAAGCATTCCCAAGCACCCTGGGAGGCCCCTTGCTCTGAAGCACAATGTTACCTGCCTGTCCTTTTAATTTCCACTCCACAACCCAATGCCAACGGCTGTGCAGTGACCTCAGAAGAAATAAGCCTCTCCATAACTTGGAGCATTATTTCACAAAGGGAAGAGATTAAAACCAGCTGAACTCCATTCAGGGACAGATCCTCTGCCCTTGCAGCTGCCTGGAGGCTGTGGGTGCCTGGATGCTCCACAGGATGAGCTCCTGTGGCTCCACTCACCTGTGTAGCTGCTTGAAGGCAGCAAGCTGTCTGGTCCTCCAGTTGGGTCTGAAGCTCCGCTTGCCACAATCACTGCCTCTTCCTCTTCCTCTTCCTTGACCTCAGGTACTTCCTCCTGTAGTTGTTCCATAATTGATCACCCCTCAGTGCCAAGACTGCAATCCCTGTCATAGCTCTGGCATCATCCGCGTCTATCCAAGATGGACCCCACCAGGCTGTTCCTGCTAGCCTGCAGGACATGGGAGAGAGGACACTGAGTGCCTGCATGGAGCAGCTCAGCAGCAGGGCAGTGTCACCAACCACACCAGTCCTGCTCTGTGCTTGCTCCTCGGCCAGTGAGATATGCAGAGCCGGGGCCATTAAAAGATCCCTTTGCACTCCGGAATAAACATTCTGTAGGACTCAAGGAAGCAAAAGCTCACACAATTGTTTTTAAAGCCCAGCAGACCACAAACCAGCTCAGATGCCACCCAGGGACCAGGGGTACCCAGCTTGCAAGTCCCATAGCAAAAACACTGCCCCAGACAATGTCACCCAGAGCTGCCAGTGACCTGGGATGTGATGGTGACAGCCAGGGCCAGGGTCTGACAGAGCCAACATCTCCAGAAGAATCAGAGCAGGGCTGGCTTCACCCTCTGTCCCTGCCCAGCCATAGCAGAGCTTGGATTGGGAGCAGCAGCTGATCAGGGTGTGCCGTGCCCGTGGGTGGAAGATACTGGGGGAGCAGGGCTCAGCACAGCAGCAGGCAGTGGCTAAGTCCCTGGCCCGTGCAAGCCATCTGCAAGACTGATGGCTTCCTGTCAGCCCTGCACTCGCACTCCTTCCCTTCAGAGTGCTGCCAGTTTCAGCCTTTGTGTTTGTTTTCACTTGGCTCCTCTGCCAAGAGCAGGGTTGAACGTGTTGCTGTTGCTCTGCGCAGCTGCCGGGCCGTGCTCAGCCACGGGGTCCAGCAGCGCGATCCCGACGGCCACACAATCCAAGCAGTGTCTTAATCCTGGGTTTCCTGTGGGAGGAACGGCCCCATCCTCCCCCACGCGCTTCCGCTCCTTGTTTGCCTTACTCCATCCCAAAGAGCCCACAAAGAGCTCCAGCCACCAAAACGATGCAGCACCGGTACCGTGGCTATGGCAGAGCCATTCCCACCTCCCTCCCAACCATGCCAGATCTTGATTCCTAAAATGACTCTTGCTTGAATAATTAATAACTCAAGCCCAGTTATGTGAAGTTCCATCCACTTCCTTAAGAGAGCGATTTTTAAGTGGAGAAATACCCATCAGGAAAGCCACTGAAATCCAGGTTCAACCAAGAAAGCCTCAATTTGCAGACCCAAATTAAACTAATGCAGGATCTTGCAGGGGCCTCGTATGAGGGCAGCTCCAAGCTCTGGCATTGTCTGTGCCCCATGCCCAAGGCCACAGCACAGCTCAGGGCTTGCTGGGGGAGGGCAGCAGTGACCCAGGACTCCCTGGATTTGTTTGTTCCCCCGCAGCAGACCCTCACACCTGGCACTTCGAACTTGAGCTGCAGCCAGCTCCTCAAATTGCTGGAAAGCCATCAAGGTCAGAGCTCTCCGAAAGAGCAAGGAAGCAGCTCAGGGAGAGAACAAAACCTGCAGGTGGAAGGGTGAACACAAACATGTCACAAAGCCAGGACACAAGTCACCCCTGGAGCTGGTGCTGCACCAGAGCCTGGGTCTCCTGTGGCTGAGGGGGCTTTGTTTTTTCCCTACACACCAGGAATTCAGACTGCAGGACAGGTGGCTTTGTTTCTAGGAGAGGTACGTTAGCGGCAACAGCGAGCACACTGCCCTGTGCTCCTTGGCAGCAGCAGCAGGCAGAGGGGTGCTCCCTTCCCGTGCCTCCACATGAGCACTGAGGGACCATTGAAGGGCTGTGTTATCCTTGGCCTGTGCTCACACATCCCACGTGGTGGGACATGGCAGACAGGCAGGAAAACCTATTCACTGGAGATGGAGGGTAATGAACTTCATCCTTTTCAGGGTTATATATAAATGATCACACAAACATCAGGGAAACACTTTTGCCTGGAAGAGCAGTTAGTGGGGGAAGCTTGTGGCAGGAGAAGCTCATCTACAGTGGAAAATCCATCCTGCAGCAGCTTAATGAGCAACTCATTAGATTCCCTTTGTCCCTGGCATCCAGCACAAGCCCCTTGCTTTAAACCCACTGCAGACAGAGCTCTCTGCTTTGCCCCAGATGTCTCATGGGACATGTTGGAATAATGTGGGCACATCCCTGACATGCTGTCCTGCATCCACCAGGTCTACTCAGGGCCATGTGCTCCCAGGGCAGCAGGGAGTTTTTGGCATGCAGTTTGCTCCCCAAAACCCAAAAAAACAACTCCAGAACTGTGCTTGGGGTTGGTCTCAGACGGGTGTGAGGAGGGGGAAATCAGAGGATGAGACACGGACAGACAGCTCCATGGGGCTCCACTAAGGCTGCTCATGTGCACGCAGGCATTACAGAAAGGATATGGATGTGAATCCCACCCTCTGAGAGTGGCTGGAGAGCCAGACAGAGAGAAAAGCTTTTACTAGAAGGCTCCGAATGTACTGTTTGAATATCTCCTTGCAGGCCAAGAGTTCAGGGGCCTGGGCAGAGGGGAGCTGCGGGAGCTCTTTGCACACCTGCCTCTCCCTTAGCCCTTCCTGTTTTCTAAACAACTGGGATAGAGGGAGAGGACTGGAAAAGAGGATTGATCTCACACGGGAGGCTGCAGTCCCAGCCTTTGGCAGATGAAGGGCCAAGGCCAAGCCGCTGCCTGGGTGAAGGGCCGGGCGTGGGCCGTGCCTGTGCACCCCTTGGAGGAGCCAGCCAGCTCCAGCTGGGCAGAGCCCCCAGCAGGAGAGGGACCTCAGCCCTTGCCCCCACGCCAGGCATAGCAGGGAGGCAGCAGGCAGAGACGGTGGAGATTCACCAAGGATTCACACGCTTCCCTCTGTTCCCCTGCAAGCCCTTCAGTGGGAACGGGGGTCCTGAGAAGCTGGAGCCCTCCAGAGGTTTGTCCAAAGTCTCTCCATCTGAGCACAAGGAGGGACCTGCCCTGCCAGCACCGCAGCCCGGAATCTTTGTGGGACAGCACTGGGGATGACAAAGGACAGCCAAAGGGCCCATCTCCACCCCAGGACCTCCCCAGCCATTTGGGGCCTCCACATCCAGTGGCCAAGTTGCCAGAGCAGGAGCAGGGATAAATTGGTCTCCTCTTGGCTGAGTCCCGTGTCAGAGCACAACACACAAACTTCAAGCTGCAGGAAAACAGGCAGAGATTTCTGCCTGCCGTAGACACCCACCCCTTTTTTCCGTTTGGCAGGTGTCACAGGACACTGATGGAAACAAGGATGGAGACTGTGAATTTCTTCCTAAATGTATCCAGAGAATCTAGCAAAGCTGTTTCCCTTCCTCTTCCCACAGGACGGGAATGAGCAAGAGGGCAAGCATTTAATGACTTGCTCTGCCCTAGCCTCAATCCCTGTTTCAAGGAGCTTTGGTAACCCTGGCTGAGCCACCAGCTTCCTCTGCAGCCGGTGCAGGGAGGGTTTGTTTGCTGGCTCTGGGCTTGGGCTGATGCCTGCTGGCTGCAAACAGCTTGGGCAACAGGTTTGTCTTTCCTAGAAGCTGGCATCTACGCCAAGCTAAACCATCAGTGGGAACAGGGAGAGAGACATGGCACAACCAGAAGAGGAAAAAAACAGGAAGAAGTTAAAAGGAGAGAAATCTTCAGTGTGGATTCCCTGCAAGAAGGCAGTACTTTCCAGAGCTGACTAAGATCCAAGCCTCCAGTTCATCAACCAACAGCTTGTGCCCCTGTGGCCTGGCAGTTCCCCTGGCAGCTAATCCTGCTGATTAGCACGTAGACCGTGGAGCCAAGCTCAGAGTTTCCAGGCAAAGCAAAGCACCAAAGAAAGATCCAAACCTCCCCAAGAGTCAAGTCACAGAGTTGATCCGCTCAAAGTAGTTGTTCAAGTTACTGTAAAAGAGGACATCAGGAATGGCAAAAGGAATCCAATATTCCATGGGAGCGCTCCTGGCTCGTGTCTCTATTCCTCTGGACAAGAATGTTCGCCAAATTCACAGCCAAAAGAAACAGAAGGGGGTGAGATGAGAACTCAGCCCTCCGTAGGGCAGCACTGTGATGCGCAGCACATTTTGAAATCCACAATCAAAAACTGACCTGAATCCATAAAGGAGATGTGATTGCTGCTGGCTGACCACCCTTTTGCAGACTTCCCTCAGGTTGTGTCACTGCTTCCAGATCTGCTGATCACGTACCAGTTTCTGTTCCTCCTCCTACACGTCAGCTACTACTAATAAAAGCCAAATAAGAGCTAAGCAGATGCTGCAATACAGGAAAGGTAACTAAGAGTACAAAACAGGAGAGACGAACACTGAAAACATGTTTGTGTTTGCTCCTGGAAGATCAGCATACCCCCATATTAGCCAATGAGATCTCAGCAGCACTTAGCTGAGTGTTTCCTCCCTTACTCAAAGTCTTGGCCGCAAGGCAGGCTACACACAAAAATAAACTACTAGAGCTAGCAAGGAAGAGCCCTCCCACACAGCACTGACCAGGATGGACATTCTGGGCCAGATTCTTCCCCTTGAAGCATCTGCTTAGATGTTGTTCCATGCCCCAGAGTCCAGTCCTGTGATTCTCTCTCCAAGGCTGCTCGGTGTGGACCACCTGTGCTTCCCCAAGAGTGAGCTGGGCTCACTAAGCATCGGGGTGCTGCCAGAGCTGCCATCACCATTAGCTGCTGCTAATTACTCAGGGACATGTGACACAGGGTGCAGGAGATTCCCTCAGCTGCCTTGAGCAGCCAGGCTTGCCAAAATGAATCACACATCTATTGCATGTTTTAACTCACGCACTTCCTGGGCACTGAGGGGGGGGAAAAAAGCCCCAGCTCATTAAAAAGGTTACAAAACTTGCCGGATTCTTCTCTTTTTGTACCATGATTGATGCTGTCCCCAAAACCAGGTCATGACATTTTCCTCCAAAAGGAACTTGCTGCTGGCTTTGTTCAGAGTGCAAGACGTATTGCAGACACAGAAAAAAAGCAGACTTTGGGCACTGAACACTCAGCCATGTGCAGAGCAGGGTCTGCCAGGCTGCTCGTTCTCCAGGAATTGCAGCCATCCCTGCTCCAGCAGCTCCAAGCATGCATGAGATGTGCTCCAAAATCTTGAGATGGCAGATACTGGAAGACAGAGGAGTCATCCCTCCACAGCTTCCCAGCAGAGGGACTTCCTGCCCTCATGAGGCTCCGTGGCTGATGCTGGCAGAAGGGCAGCAGCAGGGCAGGCAGTGAAGAGATGCGCAGTTGTTAGCTCTTACTTGAAGTGCTGCTCCATGACCTTCAGCAAATCTGGTCAAGTCCCATACCTCCATTTCCTTCATCATCAAAAAAACCTCAACCAAACCCAAAACCCACCACAAAGAAACAAACCCAGGATTTTTACAGTGCTTCCTTCCTGATCCTTCCCTGGCTGCGTTAGCTCATGGAGACGGCATGTTTTGGAAGTGCAGAGCAGTAGATCACTGCCAAGTGTCATTGTTTATTCCTGTGTTACAGATTTTGACACCTGTTTGCAGTCACACTTGCAGGTCTGGCCTGCCCGGCCCCAGGTCAGCTCCCTGCACTGCTTGTGACCATCTTCTCCTGTCGTACATTCCTGTACAAGGCATTTCCAGGATGACTCTTAGGAAATAAACTGGCACATCTCATTCTGCCAACTGCTGACTGGTATTTGTGTTTTGCGGTCAACTCAGGACAGCCCAGTGTACCTACGGCCAGGAGGGGCACGTGGGTCTGACCCACTGGAACAAGGACAGCAGCCAGGAAACAAGCAGGTATCGGAAAGGCGACACCACTGGGGCTTCTCAGTGCTGGAAATGGCACAGAAGTGCTGCTATTTGAGAAGATCATTAAGTCTGGCAAGGAGAGAGGATCATCCCCCCACAGCCCAGTGCACAGCAGAGGTGGCTGTGAAACTGTGGCAATGCTTTGGGATCATGCTGCAAACCTGGCACTCACATGCCAGAGAAGCTGTCCGGGATATATTCCCCTTTCCTTTACCATCCCAAAGGTGAGGAGGTTGGAGGCTCAGAACTCACTGAACCACTGTAAGATGATGCTTTCCCAAACTGCTGAAGTCCTCTTGGCTGTACTCCAGGGCAGTCAGTTTGCTTAGGGATCCCTTGTCCTCCCGAACCTGAGCAGGACACATGGAAGGATCTGGTTTCAGGAACATCAGTAATTATAGAACAGGGCTGGTGAGGCAGGAGCTCACAGAAACAGCAACACCACTTCCCAAGGCAAACAGTGGGCACAGGGTGTTACAGACCCAGAGCAGCACTGAAATGGAACTCTAGGAAAGTGGCGAGTGGAACAAGCTGTGGCTGTGAACGGGAGCGCTGCTGGCGGTCAGCGAGGCCAAGTTTGGCAGTGCTGTGCACACCAGGACCCAGCTTAGATTTCCCCAAAGTCTCAGGGTCACTGGGACACCAGCAAGTGCCACCCTTGCTTTGGAAGGGGCAATCAGCTCCCCAGAAAAGCAATGGGGGCAGAAAAACAGCAGTGGGCCGATGAGTCACTTAGGATCACACGCATGCATGCAGCCTTCTGTCTGGAGCCAAACATCCAGCAGGCCCCTAGTTTTATTGCTACATTGCCAGTGCTTCCAGATCCAGGAAAATGCCCACAAAACCAGTAGCAAGCCTCCTCCTTTTTACAGCAATAGATTTTAGATCCCATGGACTAACCAAGAAAAGAAAATAAATCCATCAGCCTGTAAGTTTTGTTACGTTTACACTTGGACTCCCAGAAAAGTGCTACTTGGTTTTGTAGACTTTAGCAAAATATCCTGGGCACCAGCCATGCTGCTCTGATCCCAGGATGCAGCTGACAGAGAGCAATTGTGCCCAGGCACAAGTTCCGATGATTCAGCAGGGCCAGGAACATGCGCAGCGAGATGGATCGAGCAGATTGCTGTGTCTGCTGCAGCTCCCCTTCAGCCATGGAGCAGGAAAACGGAGGGGTCCCAGCCTCACTGCACACATCTCCGTAAGAAAACCTCCAGAAAACACCACAGTCACTTTTCCACACAAACTAGTACAACAGCCTCTCCGGGAACTAGATGGGAATGCTGTTTCCTTACTATTTTTGGCCACATTCACACAGCAATAGCTGCCTGGAGAACAGAGATTCCCCTGCCTTTTCGGCAGGGAAAGGAGCAGCGACCGTGTCAGTGCGATCCTGCCAAGACTCACAGTGTGCTCTGACCATTTGGATTTCTGCCTCAGCCCCCAGAAAACAAAACGCTTGAGCAAAGCATTCGCACCTTTCATAACATCCTCATACCTTTGGCACCGTCTTGGGGGTACGGGGTGAGCCACAGAGCTCACGGCGAGCCAACAGCTACTGCTTCCTGACACAGCCAGCTGCTGGCAGCTCAGCAGGCTCCTCAAGTTCATGCTCACCGACAACCCTTTTCCACAGATCCCCATGTCCCTAAGTTCTACAACAAAAGGCCTACCCCAGAGACATGAGAGCCCACGGATATTTTCAGAGATGTGGGTCTCTGACCATCAGCCCTTGTGGAGTTAACAGCTTTCAAGGGCCAACATCTCTAGCAGAATCCATATAAACAACTTGAAGCTGTTGAAAAGCTGATTTGGGCATTTTCAAAAATATCCTAGATTGCATTATGATGAAATCAAGAGTTCCATTGAAAAATGTTCGTAACAAGTCAGGCAGGAAAAGGATTTGAGCTTAGGTTCCCATCAACAAGATGACTGCACAAAGCATTGCTTATTTTGAAGCCATCTCACACAACCTCTGCCAGGAAAGGCCTGACAAAGCCTGTCCTAATGAGATAGGCATGTGTTTCGAAGTAAAGTCTGTCTTAACAGCCCATCAAAGAAATGCTTTCCTATCAGCTCATCTGCCCTTTCAAATCACCAGAACCATTCCCTGTCTAGATCCCACATCTCTGTTAAGGGTTGAACATGCATGTTCTGGTTTTTGCTATTTCAAGTTCCAGTTCCCAGACCAGGGCAAATCAGGAAATGCAGCATGATGGCAACAACTCTGGATAACACGGAGGTTACCATGCTGTGGCTGTGCCCCAGCCCCAGAGATGGGTTCTGGCTTGACCCAGCACCATAACAAATGCTTGCGTTTCTGGCTTGTGCTTTCATCCTGCCGCTTCCTCCTCCATGGTCAGGGTTCCCCTGCAAACCACGGACTCCCCAAAACTCAAAACTTTGAGCAGAGCCTGTCCGTGAGGTCCCCAGGAAAGCACCCCAACAGACACATGCATTTCAGAGCCCTTTGCTAAGCCAAATAGAAAGACCTGACCAAAACGATCCCAGATGTTCACAAGCTCTTGCCTAAGCCTTGGAGAACACAGACATTTTCCAGACACTATGACTGAAACAGTGAATATTACAGCATTTCAAGAAGTCATAATGAAACTAAGATACATCTCGAGTCAGTTCTGCTCTGAACCCTTCCTGCAATCAAGCAGGGCTGCACTGAACGTCATCCCAAAACATATATTTTGGGGAAGATGCATTTCACCATCTCCTTGACCAAAAGGATTCATACTGACATCAATCGTTCCACTCTAAACCCTGCTTTGGGAAAGTCATTTCCCAGGCATTCTGCCAAGGCAAGCACATTTCAGAGTGTTAACAAAAAAATAAAACTAGTTCTATAGAAAAATCTTACTTGTCCTCACTTCTGCTTGTCCAGGCTTTCCCAGAGTCTCCAAAATTACTGCAGCAGCGCATCTCTGAACAGAGACACTTCTGGAAAAAGCAGAGATTACTCTGCAGCACCTGATGAGAAGCAGCAACACAGCCCGACAAATCTGCGGTTATCAGTTTGTTCCTGCTCTAAGCAAAAGAGTCAGTACAAACCACAAAACCCCTGACATCTAAAATGTCATAGTCAGGGCAAGCCAGGCTGGGCTCTGACAGCAAATAACCTTTCAGGCATAAGCACTGTAACATCATCTCACCCAATTAAAACTTCATTTGTATGTCAGGTTCTGTTGTTCAGAGGAGCCCAAGAGTCTCTTGTTGTGCCAGTCCCTCAGTCTCCAAGAACATTTGCAGATTTCCAGTCCATAATTCAATAGCCACAGACGAAATATTCCCCAAAGGGCAACAAGATGTACTGTACAAAAATACATATTTGTCAAAAGGCATCACGCAAGAAAGACAGAACCCATCAACACCAGAAAGCAATTCTGTACAACAATGCTCTTCTGATCAGCAAAGCCTCATGGGGCTCATTATAAAATCCTCTCCACACACTGTGAAGATCCTTGAAAGTCTGCGTCTTGAATACCAGAACAGAGACAGCATAACAACTGCACCAACTTGACACAGAAACCCAAACAGCTCAACACCTCAGACCTGTGTTGTGGCAAGCACACACCTGCAGCACGTGCAGACAGCCTCAGCAGCGCTGAATCCAGGAATCACTTCAGAGGTCTGTGGGCAGGACGGTGCCCACCCTGTCCCTGCTGACCACCTCCTCCAAACCCCTGTCCGGCCTCCGCCAGGACCTGCTCGGCTTTGTCTGACACCGACAGACGGCATCAACCCCACTGCCAGGTCGCGTGTGGGATTGCTGGGTGATTGATTATCCACCTGCAGCCCCGGATCTCATGTGCCCTCCCCCATCTACAACAGCCAATTTCAGTCATAAACATCAGCAAAATAATGAAATGTTATGTCACTGTGCTTTAACAGCAAGAGCCAGCTGAGGAGAACAGGATTACACCACGGTCCTCACAGTGTATTTCTAAAGTAATCCATAAGATCATATTCAGAAACGAACAAAAATAAGGTACAGAGTTTAAATTTAAAATGAAATTTAAGAAAGTTTAAGCTCATGGACAAAGCGAAACTTGCTAGAAGCAAACTGCTCTTCCCAGACTCTTCCCTACCCCAAGTTTCTAGAAACACTGCTGAGTGCCTTGGTCGGCGGCCCGCGTGCGAAGGGGAAGGGTTACCTCTGCGAAGCAGCTGTCCCCGTCTGCCTGTCGCCGAAAGCCACCGCTCGGTCACCATGTCAGCACGGACAGCCGAAACCTGGAGCAATCTGCAGGAGGACAGACAGCAAGTTTCCCCGGCTGTGCTGAAGGCCAGATATTTATGCTGCTGGGAGCAGTGGGCTGGGTCCAGCAGCAGCTCTGAAATTTAAACACACACTCCCTCTTTCATACGCTGAAGCCCTGGGCCAGGGTGACTCCCGGGGGCCTGCTGCCACAGGCAGCATCTGTCCCAAGACCAGGAGGTAGAGCAAACCCTGGGGTGTCCAGCAGAGACAGCCCCATCCCCTCACCATTAATGTCACCTTTGCCTTAAGTCACCTGCAGCCAGAGGCTGACGACCCTGAGCTCTTAGGACAATGCACAAAGTTGATGCTAGAAAAAGGTCTATGGTGGCCACAAGGCTGCTTGTTTACTCAGCTTGCTTCATCCACCTTCGAGAGGCTGCCAGAAAGTTCCTGCAACTTTAATGAACTTCCTCTTGGGTGGCTGAAACTTAAGGATTCAACAGAGTTCATTCACTCTTCTTGGTTTTCCCGATAACTTTGGCTTGTATGAATTTCAGGCTCAATTGAGAAGGAAGAGACTAATGCCGGAAAAAAAATGGCTTATGAGGCTTTGAACTAGAGGACTTAGAGAAAACATGTCCTATTTTTAGACAGTTACGCAGACTAACTGGACTAAAACATTAAACAAAGATGTTGTGAACATGATGCTATTTGCACCCACATACCCTCCTTGACATTACCCAGGCTTAGCTGCTCCTCCCACTCTGACAGAAAAGCCCCGTTTTGTATTGCTGCCCTTGACGTGGGACAACTTGTGAGGCAGCTGAGGACCAGCAATGGACCAGCAACAAACCAGCATCGCCAGCCCCTAGCAAGACCTGTGAGTGAACCCCCAGAGCCACACATCCTTCCAGGTCTGACACGGCAGTGGCAGCTGCAGCTGCCCAGGAGAGGATAAAAAAGAACATGAATCCCCTGCCTCAAAAGCTAAGGATCCCAGTGTCCTGAGTGTGGAGGGTGTTCTTTACGGGATCAAGGCACATCCAGAGGAGGGCACAAGGGTGAGATCCAAAAATACGACCCAAGTCCTCGCACTGGAGCATCAATCACATCAGGATCGCCCGGTCAGTGATGTCAAAGTCACATCCTCTTGAAGGCAGTGATTGCCCTTGTTTAGAGGTGGGGGCTGAGGACAGCCTGGAGCTCTGCCAAGTGTGGATCCAGCACCAGCCTCTGCCTCAGTGGGGCCACAAAACCGCCCTCGGGAGCTTCACTTTCACAGCAGAGCAGGTTCCTCATCCCTTCTCTCCCAGCACGGAAGACAGTTTTTCTAAACAATCTTGACAAAGTTTCTCTTTAATCTCTCTGACAAAGAACAATACTAAAGTCATTCCAACCCCACTGGCACATCAGGTGTTGGCTTTCTCCACCTCCACCAGCAGTAAAGCTCATCCTGATTCAGTAACACAGCATTAGCCTTGACACTGTCAACGAGGGCTGAATCACATGCAGGGAGTGCACAAATCACACCCTGAGCTCTCTCCCATTGCAGACCAGAGTGCTCTGCTGCTGCAAGAGATCTGAGAATTAAAACTAAATGACTAGCTCACCTTGTCCCGCTCACAGCTAAATGCCAGGACATGCCCATCACATCACACACAAGGCAACACTTGTACCAGCTCGACAGGGCATGGGGGGAACCTGCCAGCACATCCCACCTGGATGCTTCCTCTGCTGTCCCTGGCTGACACATGGCAAGTCATCAGGAAAACTCCCACCTCAGCCTGGAGCATGTTTGTACAGAAGAGGATACTCTGCTGAAGGCAACAAGGGATTTGCACGGAGAGGGCAGGAGGAGAGGAGAGTGGAGCAGAAACAAGAAATGGGACATGGACTGCCTCAACCCACAGGTCACTGGTTTAGAGACCAACACTGCAACCAGCCCTGTGACTCTGATTCGTGGGGCAGCCACTGCTCAGACCCCTCTGCATCCCCATGATGGGCATTGTCCAGACCCTGTGGCACATCCGATTCCTTCCCACAGGCATCTCCTTCAGCTGGGATCTCAGGGAAAGAGGGAGCAGAATGCGGAGATATGAGGGATGAGAAAGGGCCCTCAGATCCTTCCTCCTGGAGCAGCCCCTCACCGGATGCTCTGCTAAAGGTCCATCCTGACCCTCCTGCTTCTCCTCCTTCCAGCCCCAGACCTCTGCAGTGCCTGGTACCCTCAATCCCCCGGCCAATTCCTTTACCACCCCACCCTGGCACAGAAGACACTGTCCCCCTAAGCCTCCTCCCGTGTGGGCCATGTCCCGTCCACAGTCTCCCCTGATTTCCCAAGAAGAACTACAGCTTGAACCCTAAAGTCACCGATGCCACTCACGCCCCAGCTCCTCGCACCCGTGTCCCCTCCGCACCAACCCCTGCCCCAAACCCTGTCACATCCCCAGCCTCTCACACCCCCCGCCCCTCACAGCCCCTCTCCCTCGCACTCCCCGTCCCTCACACCCTCCGTCCCCCCACATGCCTGGCCCCTCACAGCCCCCGTCCCTCACGACCCCGGTCT